>RJWT010008688.1:0-25984 GCA_004365215.1 Cuniculus paca | reverse complement strand
ACACAGGCGTGGGCCGCCATGCTCTGCTGAGGTGGTGATTTTCCGGGGTACCCTTAGCTCCTGCACTCTGGCTTGATTAAATGCTGTTAAGCATTTCATTGTTTCCTACCCCCAGTGCCTGCCAGGGTCTCTGCCTCTCAAGAGACCGACTAATTAATTTCCAGGTCCCCAGGTACACAGCAGAGAAGCCGCAGACTGAGTCACTGCAGGGACGCTGTGGGACTAACTCAGGTGTGCACAATTCCTGGTCTTGGAGACAGCATTTCCAAGTGCTGGTGGCTCCTGATCCTTGACTGCCTCCAAGACAGCCCTGAGTGTGCCACAGGCATGGCCCAGTGGCGCAGCATCTGGGCGCGCCTGCTCCCCCTACCGGCCTCCTACCCGGTGGTAGGTCACTGGCTCCAGCCTGTTTTTCCGCAGCTTGTTCACTAGTGTCTCGTCCTTGCGCAGGTCGGTCTTGCAGCCCACCACAATGATGGGCACTCTCTTGCAGAAGTGAGTCACCTCTGGGTACCACTGCAGGGGTGGAGGTTTGTGCGTGAGCCATTGGAGTCCCGTGCATCTCAGTGGACCAAATACTCAGGGCCAGGCTCTGATCTAAGAATTTATGAGCGTGAGCTCATTAACCCCAGGGTACTAATAGTGATTCTCTAATCGAGCCCACTGTACAGATGTGGTCACTGAGGCGCTGAAAGGGGCTAGGTAACTTGGTCTTGTCACACAATTGGGAATAGCAGGACTCAAGCCCAGCTGGTGGGCCCAGAGCCCTGCTTCCCCCCGTCCTTTCTGCAAGGTAAAACTCTCACTGTTGCCTCCCAAACAGGGTCAAATATATACTTATTTAAAAATAAGTCAGCTCACAAAATGGCTGCAGCAGCTGCTGTCTGCCTCAACTGTTCACCAGTAGGAGGGAGGGCCCTTACCGCTTGTCACATCTCTGTGGCATGGAGGCCACCAGGGCTGGGTTATTTTAGCCTGGACCACAGCTGGGGTGCCAGGGATCCCGAGGGGGCTTTCCATCCCCAGGAGCACACATAGCTCAGTATGTCTGTTCAGGAAAAACTGGCTCGTACCGTTTGGCTCCTAAGGCCACATGGGGCCTAGGCTGGGTACTGGGCAGGCGCCCCCCACTCCCACCCATGCACGACAGCTGCCCTTGCCAAGCTCCTGGGTGACACCACTTAAATCCAACAGGGAGTTCTCAGCAGGCTCCTACCTGAGCTTGTGACAGCCTTGACACCGGGATCTGCCCTCCTCTGCCTCCATAGCCAGGGCTTTGAGGCACCCAGGACCCCCTCTCCTGGCTCCAGGGTCTTACCAGTCCTCTCCTCCTCTCCCAGGGCTCAGGCAATGGCCTCCCCTCTCCACTAGCCACTTTCATTCCCTGTCCTGTACAGGGACAGGCCTGACCAGCAGCTCCTCAGGGGCCTCCACAGGAACCGCAGGCTCCAGCCCCTGTTGGTCTGCTGCATACATGCACTGGGGTGACATCTCCCCTGGGGTCAGGCCTCCCACTGCCACCCCCTGCCCACCCACAGCCTGCTTCTTCTCATCCCAGGAAAGGGCCACTCTGCCTGCCCATCGTCTGGTCCTAACTTCTTCCTACCCACATCCAATTCATCAGCAAAACCCGGTGACTCTGTCCTCCCAGCGGATTCAGAATCTACTCCCTCTTACTGCCGCCACTGTGGGCATCTTGATCCCGGGCACTGTTCCTCCTGGTCCCCAATGCCCAGGACAGCGCCTGGCCAGAGATGTGCTCATTCAGTAGCTCTAGATACTAGACTGCCTGAGTTCAAGTCCCAGAGTTGCCACTTGAACACATTGTTACCTCTGCACAAGTAACTCAATCTGGGAATAATAATGGCATCTATACCACCAGGTTGTTAGGGAGATTAAATGAGAAGAAAAAAAGTGCAACTGTCCAGTACAGTGCCTGGCACATAGTAAGTTTTTCTTTTTCCCTAGTATGGGGGATTGAACCCATGGCCTTTGCACTGAGCTACATCCTCAGTCCTCTTAAAAATCTTTTGAGACAGCATCTCAATAAGTCACTAAGTTGCCCAGGTTGGTTTTCAACTTGCCATCCTCCTGCCTCAGCCTCCCAGAATGCTGCGATTATAGGCATATGGCACCAAGCCTGGCCCATAGTGAGTTCTCATTTATTTATTTATCTTTTTGAGACAGGATTTTGCTATACAGTTCAGGCTGGCCGTGAACTCACTTACAGCAATCCTCCTGCCTCAGCCTCTCAAGTGCTGGGGTTACAGGCGTGCGCCACCATACCCGGCTCCATAGTGAGTTCTTAGTAACCGTTGCTGCAGCCATCCTGGTTGTTATTACTAAAATAGTCCCTGGCTATGTCCTGAGGAACCTTAAAGTGTACCATCTTTCTGGAGGGCCTGGAAGCACTGAGGGAGGCCTGTGCCAGAGCTGGGACAGAGGAACTCAGGCAGTGTCACCCATAATGCCTGTGAGCAGCCTCAGGGACCCCGCCTCACTGGGAGGCAACTAACAGCCAGCTGTGGAGTGGATGGGAGGGGTGCTGCTGAGAGCGGCTGAGATCTGTCTCTATGCCTCAAGCAGCCTTGGGCAGCCACAGGCTGGGGAAGCACAGGGAACCATGGGTCACCCAGCATTCACAGGCACAGTCCCCGTGGCAAGATTCACAGTGCTCTGTCAGCACTGGACTGGGACTCAGAGCGCAGACCTTGTTACCAAATTCCTGTGTGACCTTGGGCAAGTCACTGCCCCCTCTGAGCCTCGCTTTCCTCAGATATGTACCATGGACACTAGACTCCATGTCATTTAAGGCCTGGAAAGCTCTGACAGTTGGCTGGGTCAATGGTGGGGAACAAAGTGACCTGGCTTTGGGGGCTGTGCCTCTCTGGGCCCCAATACCTACCCGGTTGAAGACGTTTTCAAAGCTGTTTGGGCTGGTGACGTCAAAGCAGAGGAGCAGGACGCTGGCATCGGGGTAGAAGAGAGGCCGCAGGCGGTCATAGTCATCTTGCCCTGGGCAGAGTGTGTGGTCACTGTCTCCATAGCTCCTGCCTGCTGTCAGCATCTCCCTACTATCAGGGAGCTCACTCCAGCAGGCAGAGGCTTCTTGGTGGGGCCTAGTTTGGGGCCTTGCGTCAATGTACCCTGAGAGTGGTGCTAACCTGGCCTGCTTGTAGGATGCGCCAACCCTGGCCTGGGACAACTATGTGCTGAGAAGTCCTGTTCTGGAAGGAGTGGAGGTGAGGCAGAGGCTGGGCCAGTGGCAGCATGGAGGCGCTGGGACTCTGTGACTTTAGCGAACTCTTATATGGGCAAGGTCAGGAGGTTAGAGGGCAGAGGTCACAGTCAGGCAGGTCTTAGAGAATCTCCAGCCAGTGTGGAAAGCTTGGGAGGCCCTTAAAACTACAGGGCTCCAGGGCTCGGGGGCTGCTCTGGGATGGGGAGGCAGGCAGATATGGGTGCAGAACTTGGGGGGGCTCGAGTTCCTGTGGGGCCCCAATCCTGACTAACACCGGTGCCTTGGAGCCAGGCTCAGGAGCGGAGCTGGGCCTCCTGCACCTTTCCTGTCCCGCTGTCCCCCATACTCACCTGCTGTGTCCCAGATTTGGAGGTGCACAGGTTTGCCCTTCACATGTAGGTTGACAGCATGCCGCTCAAACACTGTGGGGGTGTAACTCTGTGGAGGGAAGGGAGGAGGGGGGAGCTCTTGAGAGGGGTGGGGCAGGCCACAACCCAGGAAGGCCTGTAGCATTGGCCCTGGCTTGGGAGGCATTGGCACAGTTGTTTCCTGGATAGTTCCTTGGTGGCCAACCTTGGGGGAGGCCTAGAGCCCAGTGGCAGCAAGGTCCTGACGCTCCCTGTCCTCCTTGTTCTCCTGTTACAAGCGGAGAAGGTTATGCTGGGTGTGGTGGTGCACGCTTGTAATCCTAGCACTCCAGGGGCTGAGGCAGGAGAATCGCCAGCCTGGGCTACATAGGGAGACCCTATCTAAAAAAAAAAAAGGAAAAGGTTAAAGTCCCTACCACAGGGCGTTGCTGCAAGGAGCCAACGAGAGGTTGCATGTAGACCCTTAGCACAGGGCCTGGTGCAAAACCGGCTCTCTGCACATGCCGGCTACTGGCATTATTTTTGTCCTCCTGGATGGGAGACCCTCTTCCTCCCTTCCTTTCTGCCTTTTTTCTCCCCTCCATGTTACCGGGAATTCAATCCAGGGATGCTCTGTTCCTGAGCTACATCCCCAAGCCCAAATTTTATTTTGAGACAGCGTCTCATTAAGTTGCCCAGGTTGGCCTGGAACGTGCAATCCTCTTGCCTCAGCCTCTCAAGTAGCTGGGGCTAAAAATGTATGCCACTAGGCTTATACGTGGGACTCCCATTTCTGAGCCTTCATTCACCTATCTCCTCATGGAAGCACATCAGCCTCCAGTTGTTCCTTGGTTCCTTCTTTCCTTCATCACATATCCATTCAGCAAACATGAGCATCTTTTCCAGGCCCAATTGTGGACCCTGAGGAGCATTCAATGCCTTGGGGAACACTCAGCTTTTTTTGATCCCTCCTTTGCCTCTCAACATTTATTCATTTATTTATTTTTATTTTTTATTTTTTGAGGCAGGATCTCACTATATAGTTCAGACTGGTCTTGAACTCACTATGCAGCCCAGGCTGGACTCAAACTCACAGCGATCCTCCTGCTTCAGCCTCCTAGGTGCTGGGATTACAGGTGTGCGCCACCACACCTGGTACCTCTCAACTTTTTGGACACCAAACAAGACCCCTGTGCAATGTCTCCTTCCCCAAACTGCCTTCCTGATCCTCTTCCCCAACATCCCATACTCCTGCTTCTCAGGAGCGAAGGCCCTGCTATTCCAGCCCTGCCTGGCCTCTGTTGCTCCCTTTCCATGAAGGCTGAATGGACAGGAAACAGGACAGATTTTACACACAGATGAAAATGCAGGGATGATGAGGGAGGTTTTGTAAAATGGGGTCTGGGCAACAGGTGAGGAGGGCTTCCACACTGCACGAAGCGAGCTTTGTGCCGAGGGGCATGCTGGACATCCTGCATTTTGGGGCCCTAGGCCTTGATTGATCGCATGCTCAGGGCTAATTGGTGGGGCCACAGTCTGGGGGCCCACATTCATCTCCCCAAGCCAGGTGTTGCCCCCACCTGCCTGTGACTCAGGAGGACTTAGTGGGCTTCAGAGTCAGGCCCTGGTCAGCTGGCAGGTGCAGCACACTGGCAATGCGTCAGTGCTGTCCTCCAGGCCACCTGGGAGGCTGCAGTCAGGGTGGGGAGGGCAGGCCCCATAGTGGAAGAAGTCTTGGAGAGAACAGACAGGCTCCACCCACCTCCCCGTCTCTGAGCTTTACCCTTCTTTTCAGGCCCTCTGCCTCTTGGGAACAGTATGACTTGGCAGATAGGAGCACTGGCTTGGGGATCAGATGGGCTTGGCTTAGGATCCAATTCTGGGGTTCACAGCTGTGTGGTTGGGAGGATAGACTGGCAGGGGAGGCCCCAGCATAAATGCCCACTATTCAGTTGGTTGCCAGGGGCAATGTCACCACCAGTGCCTCTCTGTCCCTCCATGTGGTGCTGTCTTCCCCAACCCTTCCCCAGCCTGACCTGTGGCCTGGAGCAGGGGTCTGCCATCTCCTGCCACTGTGGACGCATGGGTGGGACCAGTTGAGGGATCTCCCAGTGGCGCTGCAGGGAAGCCTGGCACAAAGCTCTGGGAGACACATGCCAGTGCTCTGCAGATGCCCATGGCGACCACTCCATCGCCCACCACTCTCTATTGCCCTCGTGGTACCACCTCTGATCTTTGCAAACTTGGAAACTCAGTGCTGCCCTCATTTTCCCAGTGAGGTCCAGAGAGGAGAGGTGATTTGCCCCAGGTGAGGTGACACACTAGATACCTGTTTAGTGACCAAGCCGAGTCTGTCTGGCTCCTTAGGCCAGGCTCTGTCCCTAGCCACTTGCTTCTCCTGAGGTCTCTAACTCCGAAGGGCAGGGGAGGGCCTGTGTCGCCCCTTTGATTTATCACTGTCACTGCCCTTCCCTCTCTCTGGAATGTGATCCTGGAGACTGTCTACATCCTTTGGTGTGCTCTTTGAACCTGGGGAGGGCCATCCTTGGCTTAGGGGATCAGTAAGTGCCTAATCTTATCTGCTGAACCTGTGCTGAGCCAGGGCAGAGGTGACTCAGCCCCAGGCCTGCCCGCATGTGGCTTCCGACAGACAGGATGGGGACACAGTTCAGGAGTGAGTCGGGGTATGGGGGGATACTTAGCGGAGACCAGGAAGGGTGCAGCTCGCTCAGCAGGCAGGGCCAGGCGTTCCCGGCAACCTCTCCCTGTACCTGGTGGGGGCCACGGGGCTTTGGCCCCGTGTGAGTGGTCATGTTTCCAAATGCCAGTCAGGACTGGGCAAGGGGCTGGCATACAGCCCTGGGGTCCCTCCCTGGCCTCTCTCCACCTCACTTCCTCCTCTTTGAGCCCACAGCCTGTTCTCTGCCGTCTGCTACAGGCAGGAAGCCTGGGAAACCCAAGACCTGAGCTGGGCTGCCTGGAGAAGAGGCTGGGAGACTGAGTCCAGCATGCACAGTACTGGGGACCGTGGCTGGGGCTGGGAAGGCCACAGCGGGGCCACAGGCCACCAGGCAAGACTCTGCCGTCTGACCTCAGCATTATTCCCTGTAAGAGGAAGCCTGTCCTGCTTTGGAATCTTATGGTGCTTTAAAAGAAGAGGCATCTCTTTGTGCCAGGTGACCCAAGGTTCCCAGACAGTGAAAGAACCCTGACAAAGAGTGTCCATCCCCACAGTGACAAGCATGCCCTCCTTACCCTGAACACCCCAGTGTCTGCTCCAAAACATACACACTTCATGGGCTGCAAAGCGCCCATTTCAGCACAGCAGCCACTCTGCAATCGGGATGGCTGTTAGCATGGAGCGGATCTGATTCAGGATGTCGGTGAGATGCGGCCCCTCCCAGCCCCAGTGTTTTGGGTGCCCTCCCCCATCCTCCTAACTGTGCCATAATGGTTGGCCGGAGTGCCATAATGATTGGGTTCCCACAGGCAGTATCTAGGGGCCCGGAAACACCACCCCCCAACTTAAAAATCCGTGTAACTGGCCAAAGGAGGTGACGTCAGTCCCATAAACCACAAAAGTAGCTCACTGCTGCCACAGTGGAAAGCAGGCCCAATGCTGCTCGTAGGCCCAGCCTCTCCTGCCTTCCATCAGACCCCAGCGCCTGTACCACGTGAGGGACAGGAGGACACTGGGATAGGAAAGGAGGAAAAGAAAATGCAAACTCACAGAGTCTCAGGGCTCCTACTCTTTGCTGAGGTCCAAAGAGGCAGGGCAGGTGGGTTCCAGCCCCTGCCCCTGGCCAGGGGCTTGGTGACTGCTGAGTGCACCTGGACAGTTGTTGAACATGCTGGGGAAGGACTGACCCTTGACAGACCTGGAGCACCCACGATGCACCAGGTGCGTGGTGGAGTTGTCCGCGTCAGCCGTCCGTTACCTGTACCCCATGGTGCTGTAGTAGGAAATCGAAGCTCAGAGAGGCTAAGCGAGTCACTACGGGGCACTGGGTTCAGTAGAGAAACTGAGGTGCCAACCCAACTGTTCAACTCCAGAGCTGGCAGGCTTCCCCTCCAAGGTGGAGCGCTGGGGTTAGGCACTGTAAGTGGCAAGGACTAGAGAAGAGATGTCCCCAGCAGGACATTTAACTCTCCATGAGTCTTTCCAGTGTGCAGGCTCAGAGCTGAGCGCTTGACCTTTATTAACTCCCTCCCCTATTAACTCAGGTAGGTGCTAGCATTAGTCCTATTAATCAGTTAAGGAAAGGGCACAGAGAGAGTAAAGAATTTGCCCAGGGGCACACAGCTGTAAGTGGCAAAGACATGATTTGAAACTTGCCAGTCTGGCTCCCAAGTCCTCATTCTTTTAGCCACACTGTGCCAAGTGTTCTCCCATGCCCTGCTGTGTACCTAGGTGGCTGATTCAGTCCCTGGGACGCCCCTTCCAGGAAGGTGCCATTTGTCCCACTTTACAGATAGGATCACCGGGGCCTTCCCTCCCAATGGCAGAGTGTGTGTGTGTGCGTGGGCTCTGTCCTTAACACTAGGCCCTCCCCGCGGAATCTCTGGGAGCCCGGGGTTTGTACCCCCTTGGCAGCTGTGTGCAGACAGGACACCCTGGAGCCCCCGAGCCGGGGGACCCCAAGGCCCTGGGCGCAGACACTCACCTCGGGGAAGTCCCCATTGGTGAAGACCATCAGCAGCGACGTCTTCCCGCAGCCGCCATCGCCCACCAGGACCACCTTGACCGACCGCGCGCTGGCCGGCGCCTCCTCGCCCGCGGCTTGGGCCGTCTTCATCCCGGGCGGGCGGAGAGAGGGCCGGCGCGGAACCGGGCTGCGGACGCACGGACGGACGGCGGCGGCGGGCTGCGCGCAGGGACGGGCGGGCGCGGGGCAGGCCCGGCGGGGCAGGAATGTGGAAGGGGCGGGGCGGCGGGAGGAAGTGCGAGCCGGGCGGGCGGCTGTCCCCCGGTGGGTGGCGCGGTCCCCAGCCCAGGTGAGAGGGCTTAGTCCGGACGAGGGCGCCCAGCGAGTGGCGAGGCATGCAGGGCTGGGTCGGGTCGCTTTCCCTCGCGTCCCATTCAGCCACTCAAGCAACACTTGTTGAGCACTTACTGTGTGCGGGCGCTGAGGCACAGGAGGGACCTATGCTGTCAAGAAGGCATCCAGGGCTTGCAGCTGAAGTGATCGTGGGGTGGGTGCAGACGGGAGGAGGGGGCACCTCGCTCACTTTCTCTGGGAGGAAGGAGGTGGCACTAAGGGTGGCGACCTTTGCTGAATGAATGAATGAATGAATGTGCATCCCAGCGGGCCCAGGTGTTTCAGGCCAGCTGGGTGGGATGGCTGGCTATGCCCTTGTGGGTCAGTGGTTGGCACTCCTAGGCCTGCCCTGCCCTGCCCTTTTCAACCAGCACCAGGAAGCTTGTCTGCCGGTGGGTGACCACCTGTGCCACCCTGGCTGGTGCGTGACCTAAGGACATTGATGGAAGCTTCCATTTTTAAAGTGCTTAGAGCAGGGCCCAACTTATGGTTGGGGCCTTAGGTCACTGTTAGAATTTAATCAACAGAGATGACCTTCCAGTTTCCAAGGGCCTAAGGACCCTGGATCATTCAAGACAAAGTCTCTGCCTTGGGGAGCTCATAGCCTAGCGTGTGAGCCAGAGAGGACATCAGCATCCTGAGGTATCTGGGCAGAGGAACAGTCAGTGGGACAAGAGCAGGGAAAAAGGGCTCTTCACCCTGGCTGGGGAGTCAGGAAACCCTTCTGACTCAGGAGCCCAGAGTCTGGGTGGTTGGGGGGAAATGAACCCCAGATACGGGAGGGAGAAGATATTCCAAAGGAGGGAACCATATTGCAAGGCTGTGGGGGCCTGCGTGAGCAGATCTCCTGCTTCCATTTTTTCTTGAAGCAGGCAGAGGGCAAGGCTTAGCCAGATACTGTGGCTGCCAGGAATAAATCTAGTATCAAACTGAAACTCGCTGTCACTCTGCCTCTCTCTCTCCCTCAGTGGCCAAAGTTTAAATCTTTGAAAACGGGCACAGTGTCCGCCCAGAGCAATGGCGGCGAACCTATGGCACGTGTGTTATCGTGTTTTTCTTTTAAGACAAAAGCTGCTAATGTATGGATTGCTTCTTCTACACTAAAACTTCAGGTTTAATTGCAGTGTTGTCACTTGGCGAAAAATGAGTGGGTTTGGGGTTGCAGCTTGGCACTCAGTCTCTAAAATGTTCTCTTTCACTGCCATAGAGTTTGGACCAGGTAATTCTGCTGAAGCTTAAAGGAACAGGGGGCCCAAGCCTTTGGGTTTCACTCTCACCCCCAGCATTGGTCATGACATCACCCCCTATGGATTCAATGCCAGGCAGTTGAAAATCCCCTTCTGCCTGCTTTGGTGTTGTTTTTCTCGGTACTGGAGATTGAACCAGTACTGAATTATGCCCCCACCCCACCCTTTTTTTTCACTTCTTATTTTAAAACAGGGTCTCCTTAAATCACAAAGTTGCCAAGTTGCCCAGGCTGGGCTCAAATTTGTAATCTTTCTGCCTCAGCTTCCTAGAGTGCTGGGATTACAGGTGTGTGGCACCATGCCCAGTTTTAGCCCCCTTTGAAATTCACTGTGGCTCAAAGAGACAGTCTGGGTAGGAGTCACCGTTCCCAGAGCAGGGAGCGGTGGTGTCCAGTTCCCCAGTTCCTGCTCCTGGCTCACCTTCAGGACTGTGGTCAGCAGGCTGGGTCAGGCCTCACCTGGAGGCAGGAAGGCTCCACCCTTTCCTCCTCGAAACTGCTCTAGGGTAGGGAGTGAGCTGGTACCTCGCTGGGTGCTTAGCTCCTGAGCACAGCTCCCCGCCTCAAGGAGTGGTGACCAATGGGCCCTGTCCCTTGAGATCAGCTGCCAGCCACCTTGTCATCCCTTCTGCTCCCCGATGCCAGGCGAGGGTGGAGGGAGCTCAGAGTGGGGCAGAGGCTGTTGTTCCTGGTTGCCATAGGGATAATCACTCTAATGACACACTTGGCAGCTGTCACGAATTACAGTTTCTCCGAACATTTCCTAATAATAACAGCACCCATTAGTGGATTGCAAACCATGTGCAGGCCTGGTTCCTCAGGAGGCAGGAATTGTTAGTCCCATTTTACAGATGAGGAACTTGAGGCTCAGAAAGGTTAGGTTCTTTTCTAAACTTCACAGCTAATAAGAGGCCAAACTGGCACTTGGATCCCAGTGTTACCCCAAAGCTGTACTCTCCTCGAACAGCACACCATATGCGTTACAGCATTTGGCACTCGGATGGTGAGGTGAGTCGGGCAGACCATCCACCCCCCACAGCCCCCCTGGTTTTACAGGTTTGGGAGCTGAGCCTCAGAGAGGCACTGCTTATCTTAGGTGAGCACACCGCAGAACCAGGATGTGGTCCCTGAGGTAAAGCCCAGTCTTACTCCCATCCACCGCTTGTGCTGCCAGAGGAGGCAGATTAGTCACTGGGTCACAGCCATCAGCCTGAGTGGCAGGGAATTCCCCCAAATTTCAGACATTGCTAGGCCCTGGACCACACTGTCTTCCTGGAGTTTAATTTTGGAGTGGGGAAGTGGCTCAGGTCACAGTCTGCCTGGCCAGGGTACCACAGGCTGTTTTACTGTTTACTGTGGCTGCCGCTGACTTCTAGCCCCTGGGTGACTCAGTCTTCTTAGCACCCTTCACCCCCATTCCAAACCCAGAGTCTTTATAGTGAGTGACTGTCCTGTAGATCCCAGAACAGCTGAGGTGGCCAAGTCCTTAGTCTGGCTCGTCTCTTCCCTGGACGCTGGTAGCAGACAGGATCTCAGCCCCCAGGCAGGCTGTGGCCTTCTCTAGGGCAGGGACCACAGATGGACACTTCCCAGTGGCTCAGGATATTATGTCCAGCTGACTGCTTGACTGGACAAACAAGGGCAGGGAGGGAAAAGGACAAATGGGGAAGAGAGGAGGAAGGAAGGAAGAGGGGCGGGCTCAAAAGAAATTCAAGTAGGCTGGGCATGGTGGCACACACCTGAAATCCCAGTACTCCGAAGGCTGAGGCAGGAGGATCACTGTGAGTTCGAGGCCAGTCTGGGCTACAAAGTGAGTTCAAAGCCTGAACTGCATAGTGAAACCTTGTCTCAAAAAGACAAGAAAAAAAAAAAAGGAGAAAAGAAAAAGGAAAGAAATTCAAGAAACGAGCGAAGGAACAAATGCTTGTGAAGAAAATCCATGAATAGTGTGGGGGTGGTCCTACAGACAAGTGCCTGCTCTGCAGCCTCCACTTGTTCCAAGGACCCTCCTACCTTTGGCCCCTCTGCCCCATTTTCAGTCTCCTCCCCCACCTCCCCTGAGGCCAGGAGTCCCAGATTGTCCCATTTATTCTCTGCTGCCCCCATGTGGCCTCTCTGCTCTCTGCTCTGTTGTCACCCAGCCCTTCTGCTCTGCCTTGGGTTCCTAGCTTGGCGCGTGGGGTTAGGGTTAGGGTTAGGGTTGTGGGAGGGTGAAAGAGAGGGAAAGTAGATGCTAAGGAGGCAGGACCTCAGAGATCTGGTCCTGCCCCCTGGGATGCCATGGTAGGGTACGTGGACCCTGGAGTGTCCCTTGGCCAAGCCTTGGCCTCGTTTATGGAGTACCTATTGTGTGCTGGACACATGGCATGCCATTCATTTTATCTCACGAGGTGCGTACAAGGCTCCTTTGACAAACGAGGAAACAGGCCCAAAGAGGACACATAATTCCATGGCTGGCGAGTGGAAGAACTGGACCTTGAACCCAGGCAGTTGGGTTCTAGAGCCTACAGACTCCCACCCAAAGTCAAAGATGTGGGGGGAGGGCTCTACTGGCCATCTTGTCCAAAACCCTCGTTCTTCCGACGGAGAAACAGGCCCTGAGAGAGGAAGGAACTTTATCATACAGCATGTAAGCAGCAGACCCAGGTTGATGCCAGGCAGGACCCACAGGCCCCTTTTCTCCCAGCAGTTCTACCTGTTGCACTGCTACCATTGGCCTTCCTGGGTGGGACAGGCAGGCCAGCAGCTGGGCAGGGAGAGAGTGGGAGCCCTGTGGGTTGATCTTAGTGCTCACTTAGCCTTTTAACTAATCTGTCCCTTGCGGTGTCTGCAGGCAGAGACGAGGTTACAGGTGGGGAGAGGCAGCGTGGCCAGTGCTACACCGGCATATGTCTTGTTTCCCCCACCCCCACTGGCCTGGTCCAGGCAGTGGCACTGGGCAGGTCAGTGACTTATACACCCGTCTTTCTGGGTGGTGCCTCAGACTGGGGGAGTAGTGGAGAGGAAAGGGGAAGAGGGCTGGAGGTCCGAGGAGGATGGAAATAGGTGGGAAAGGTTAGGAGAGAGATGGGGAGAGGGCTTCTCCCGGCCTCGGGAGCCCCGCTCCTCTCCCAAAGGTGCCTTGATGGGAGTCTTGCTGAGTGGCCCTCAACCTGGAGGTAGCTCAGAGGCCACCTGCCTGTCCCTTGCGGACCAGGAGCAATGCTTGCTGATGGTCCTCTGTGTCCCCTCTGAAGCTCCTTAGAGTGACCCTCACTCTCCCCAGACCTGCTCCCAGCCAGAGCCCCTTGGCTCCCTCCTCGCAGCAGGACGGAAACTTCTGTTTCACCTGGGATGCTGGAAGCCCTCGTGGCCCCTCTCCCTGGCCTCTCGAGCCTCGGTCCTGTTGTCTCCCAGACACCTTGAGGTCTCCTCTGCTCAGGTCTGAGGCTGTTGCTTATGCCCCTGCCTGCTCCAGGAAGCCTCTGGTCTCCGCCCTGCTCATGGCTCCCTGACGGCTGCCTAGTCAGTTCCCCGCCCCCCAGAGCTCTTCACAGCCAGCCACGGCGGGGAAGCCCTCCGGGGAACTCTCTTCACCCCTGTCCATGTCTGATCTTCCAGGGAAGGGGAGGGAAGAAGTCAGAAGATGCTGGAACCCCAAAGGGTTTCTCTGCTGCCCCTCAGGCCCACCTTTGAGAGTCATGGAAAGGGGCCGTTTTGTCCAGTGGCCAAGAGCACAGCTTCTACAGGCAGCTTGAATTTGAATCACTGCTCTGGGACCGTGTGGCTGTGTGACCCTGAGCTGGCCACCTCGGTTCTGAGCTGGTTTCCACATCTGTGGGAAGGGGACGCGACAGCAGCACCTACCTGCTCTAAAGCAGGGTCAGGGGTGGGCACCTGCACTCACTCCACGAGCAGGGCCCCTCTCTCTTCAGGACCTGTCCCCTGGCTCCATTCTCCCCTCCCCCTGCCCTTGCAAGGTAGATGAATCGCTCCAAGTTTTGCTCACCCCTGCCCTTTGATATGTGTTATTCTCTCTGCCAGGAATCTTTTCCTGCCTTACCCACCTGACATGTCCTTTTAGGGCCTGAGGGCTCAGCTGAGTGCCGCGGGCTGCAGCCTTCTATAATTTCCCTATCACCATCCTCCCTTGCCAGGCCTGGCTCAGGGTCCCCTCAGAGCTTCCCGGGGAGCCCAGCGATGTGCTGGTTTCCCCGGTCAGGCAGGGGCTGCATGCCTCTCTGGGCACCCAGAGTAGGGAAGAAGGACACACAGCCACCCCCATGGGGCCTGAGACCCTGCCTCTGGAGAAGAGACAAAGATGATTGGGACTGAGCAGGGCTCCCTAGAAGCCCCCTTCTTGCCCCAGCTTTATTTGGTTCTAGAATCATTCCAGTCAGCATTCTCAGTTCCCACCACGGCCACCTTGGCTCCGCGGTCACCATTTCATGCAGTTAGGAGAAGGAAATGAGGGAAGAGAAGGTAGGAGGACAGGGCCTGCTCTGCAAGGCCTCGGGGGTCAAAAGGATCTGGGGTCTCCCAGGCTGCAAGGGCTCCCCAGCTATGCATGTCCCTGTGCTGACCTCCTGGTCCTACTCCAGTCCACAGCCCTCTGAACCCTGTTCAAGCCATCGCTCGCCTTGTCACTGCCGACAGCGGGTTGGACCTGGGTCTCCATAGCTCACCAGAGATAAGGAATGGGACAGCTAGCCTGAGAGTCCCCCTCTTACCTGTGGGTGGCCCTGCAGAACAGACACTGCTGCTGTCCATCCCATTCCTGATCCTCCATCCCTTTATCCCTGAAGGTGCCCACCCCCCTTCAGTAAAGAGCAGGGAGTGGCTGCTTCTCTGGGTCTGCCTTTGGTAGATGACAGCTGCTGCTCATCTGGTGACAGGTGCAGGGGTATGACACCATCGCTACACCTGCAGCAGGGGCAAATGCCAAAGACTGATGCACCAGCCCAGCCCCTTTGCTTCTGGGCAGGACCCCTGGGGTGCCGTTCTCCCCTCCAGAGCTCCCCATTGCCTTTAGGGGAGCAACATCTGTTGAAGTTGCAGTTTTGGGGAAGCTGACACGAGATGCCCAGTGTCCCAGGGATTGCAACTAGGCTTGCCCTAGGTATCTCTTCCCAGCAGAACCTGGTCCGTTGGTGGGGCAGGGCCTGATTTTGCACAGACCCTGCACAAGGACCTTGCTCTTGGCCTCTGCGCTTCTGGTTTTTGCGGTGGTTGATGTTCCAGGCCAATATTTCATGGACAGAAACCCTGGAACCCCGAGGTGGCCTGCAGCCTTCTGCTTGGCTGTGGTCTCTTGGTCTCTTCTCCAGCCCAGCGAGAGGCTCTCGTCCTCACTGCAGTGAGCTGAGGGCTGTGCTTGTGTCAGCAAAGTTCAAAAGTTCACATTTCTGCCACTCCTTGAGCTGTGCTGCTGTCTGGGACACGGTTCTTCCCCTGTCCTGCAGAGCACAGCTCCTTCCAGTCTGTGGGGCCCTCCCTGTCCTCCAGCTCCCAGAGTCCACCCCGAGTTCACAGGGCTGGACTGCCTGCCCTTCGGCACTGAGCAGATCCCCTGGGCAGTGGGATCCTGACTTCCTGGTAAGCTGGGGGCTTCTTTTTGCTCATGAGACCCTGCCAGTGCTTAGCACAGTGCTGGCCCCCGAGAATCACCTGTTGTGGTGCATGGGCCAGCCTGGAAGCTGGCCTCCCGGGAGGAGCGGGTGGGGCAGCTTCCCAGCTCTGGGAGCCAAGTCTCCCTGCAGGTCTAGGGGTGAATCTCGTGAGGACCTCCAGATGGTACACAGCTGGCCAGCATCCTCTGCCCTCCATGGTCCTGGCCCAGCTAGAGCCAAAGCTCGTCCTCAGTGGCAGAAAACTGGCTTCCTAGATGTAGAGGTCCACCTGCTCCTCCACTGTAGTCTGGACAGAGGGTCCAAGATGACTGATGGGGACTCCACCCAGGGACCCCGGCAGTCACAGCTCCAGCTGGGCTATGAAGAGGGAGTTGATGGAGCTGAGTGTGTGCCGGGCCCCAGCAGCTGTGCTGCCCACCTGGCCTGCTCTGGCTGCTAGTTTCGCCGGACTGGGTGCCACATGGACACGGGCCTGCGCAGTGTGGCCAGCATCTGATTCCAGTGTGTGGTACCCATGCCGCTCACTGATGGCCCAATGATGACATGGCCCACGTTGTCCCCGCGGCCGTCACTGCTGCTCTCAGCTACTGTCACACGGAGAGACAGGTCCTAAGGAGGAGGGAACATGGATGATGAGGGCCAAGGGCTGCCAGAGGTCTTCCTTGGCTCCTGGGTCCCGGCCTATAAATGCCTGGCCTCATGGGATGCCAGGCAAAACTCCCCAAACCCACTCCCTGATCTGGGACATGAGACGACTTGTCCAAAGCCACCTGGCAAAGACATGGCAGACAAGGATTTGGCCTGAATCTTCCTAGCTTCCAGACCGTGGTGGCACCAGACCAGCAGGGTTCAGACACGAGTCTAAGTACTCCTTGCTGTGTGACCTTGGGCAGCAACTTGGACTCTCGCTACCTGTGTCCCCATGGTAAAATGTGACAGTAGTCCTTACCTCAGAAGACTGTTCCAGGAGTGAAGTGAGTTAAATGTGTAGAATGATGTCCGCCCACTGTCAGGGCACTACGCTCTGGTTATCACTAATCCTGATGTCAGTTGGAGCAGTGGCATTGTGACTGCTCAAGGGAGGGCAAGGGTCAGATGGGCAGGCTGTCCCCCAAGGATGGCAGGGCAAGGCTACAATGCCCAGGATTGGTGGAGAGGCTGGGATGGGGACACCCAGTATGAGACAAAGTTCTGGGCTTTCATCTGCAGGTGGGGCATTCCAAGCAAGAGAGATTAGGTAAACTCTGTACTGCCCCAGGGCCATGAATGCAGGTTTTGACCTAAGGCACAAAGGGTCTCCTATCTGTCCGGAGTGCCTCAGGATAGGAGACAGTGAGGGCAGGTGGCAAGATCACCATCTTCTGAGGCATGTAAACAGGGCCACTGGTGTAGACAAACACGTGTCTTCTGCATTCCCCCACCGTGGTCTGTGATGTTCCTGCTGGGAGGGGTCTCTCTGGGGCACAGGGTCTTCTGGAAGCTGTGGGGTGTGGGGAGCTGGGCAGGGTTGCTATAGTAGGAGTTCAGGAGATTGGCTCTGGGGTTACCTCTGGCTCATGTCCAGGGCTCACAGGTCCCTTCACTCAACCGAGCTGTCCCATCCTGCAGGAAGCCCCCACCCGCTAAGGTCTGGAATGTTCTTAGCAGATTAACATGGTCTGGAGACTTTTCTGACTGTCCCTGGTAAGCACTAAGAAAGAAGTGCTAGTGTTCCTGACATCCACCCCAAGGCTGGCACCCAGCAGGCACTCAGTAAATGTTCCTCAACTAGACAGGTGATGGCAGGAGCCCAAGAAGTGAAGCCAGAGGGATGTTGTGGCCAAGGCCCAGGGTGACCCGTTCCCCCTCACCTGGAGTACAATGGCTGGCACTGAGAAGATCATGGCCTCGTTGAACACTGGGTTGGGGTCATCTCTCTTCACTGCTGTCTTCTTTTTGCTCATCTTCCTCCCATCCTGCAGCAGGTACACCTTGACGAAGGGGTCTGCAGATGGGTAGGGTGGGGTGAGGGCCAGTGCCATACTTGGTTGGCATAGCCCTGGCCACTCTGGCTCAGCCCCCTGGCTCCAACTCCCCAACCCTTCATTCATTATTGCCACTATCACCAATAGCTTTGCCATTGGGACTTCATGATTTTGTTTGTTTGTTTAGAGAGATGGGATCTCACTATGTCACCCAGGCTGGTCCTAAACTCCTGGGCTCAAAGGACTCTCCTGCTTCAGCCTTCTGAGTAGCTGAGACCACAGGCGAGCACCATGGTACTCAGCTCTATAGTATTTAAAATCCCATTTTACAGATGAGAAAACTGAAGCTTGCATGGCAAGTCAGGCAAGGGCTGGACTCTGGACTGGCAGCCTGCCTCACAGCCCACACGTTCCCCTCACATGATGCTCCACCGAGCTTGGCAGACCCATCACTTCCTGTTCTATAAATGGCTGAGCACAGACGTCAGCTGTGAGTCACCCAGTACCACCTCAGCAGGGCCTAACGGTGTACAGCTCTGAAATACCAAGTCCCCGTCTGGCCATCAGCTATCGCCCACTGGGTGTTCTTGCTGCGCATGCCTAGGCCTGGGCTGCCCCCACCTCAGGCTTGCAACTTCCAGTGGTCGGGGTCCTCCAGCCCTCCGTCTGTGGCTCCCCATTACAGCTGCCTTCGTGGGTCCCTGCTTTGGGAGGGACTGGAGGCTCTCTGTTCTCATGGGGGCCCCTGGCACCCTCCGGGGTTCCCATGTTTCCCCAGCTGGATTAACCTTCCCACCAGCCATGCAGGCTCCTGAGCTAAGCTGAAGCCATGGGGGCCCTGGCCCTGTGCCGCACACATGCTGCAGTGGTCGGGTGCCCATGACACGTGGCCTTACCTGCTGTGGTCTTGTCGTTGGTCCAGATGAGATTCTTAGCCTTCACCACCACCACAGTGAGGCGCTCAGCTGTGGGCAGGTAGCTGAGGGACAGCAGGATCTCCCCCACCGCATCAGCAGCCTGGGGGAGGGGCAATGGGGCTCAGAAGGCTTTTGCCTCCGGGACCTGAGAAGTCCAGGGAAGAGTGGAAGCTTCCTTCTCCACTGAGTGGTTGCTGCTCTTGGGGGCCCCTTCCATCCAGGCACTGGGCTGGCAGGATGGAGAAAGGGGCCCCACACCCCTGCCACACCATGAGGCATGTACCAGCCCTCCTTAGTGCCAGGTGTGTCACCTGACTTGGAAGAAGGTCCAGAGGTTGCCTGTCAAACACATCAATCAAATGTGGGTTTGTTCCCTCCTGCTAAGCTGAGGAAAACTTTCTATGACTGTAGTGCATTGAGATCTACATAGAATGGAGTTGCATCGTTCACTTAAGTGACAATTTAGGTACCCCTGACATCCTCACACTTAGAAAGACAAGCTGAAGCCTGTCTGCTTTGGAGCCAGAGCTGTGCGTCCCTAATGGAGCGTACAGGAGTAGCCTGGGCAAGTTTGGTGGGAAAGACTGTATACAGTGGTCAGGATTTTTGTGTTGTTCTAGTTGTCATTGCATACGGTAAGCAGTTTTCTCCAATGTGGCTCAGGTCTTCTCTGGACTCCTACTGACGTCAGGCTGTGGCAGAAAGGACAGTGGGGTGGAAGTAGCTGGAAGTGTATGTGTCTGTGCTCTGTCCAGAGGTGGCCACGCAGGCCAAGCAGGTCAGACTTACCTTGTTCTGGTCCTGTAAGTAGAGCCAGCCGCTGAAGGGCTGCAGCGGGAGGTCGAGCACAGACAGCTTTAGCTCCACCACCCCTGTGCTGACATTCCGCTCGTCCTCATCGATGCCAAACACGGAGAAGCGCAGGCTCTTCTCCTCCAGGGCGGTGGGGTCCAGCGGGATGGAGAACTTCTCATCGAAGAAGATGGAGTAGGCATTCCTCTGGATCTGCAGCAAGAAAGGGCCATAGCAAAACTGAGGAGGAGGCAGCAGCCAGGGGCCCGGAGGCCGCAGTAGGGAAAGGGCACTGGACACGGAGTCCAGAGACCTGAGGTAGACTCCTGGCTGTCTTGTCCACACAGTCTCAATACCAAGCCTTCCTTTGGTGGCTCAGTCTTAAAGGTTTAAAAGTCCCATGTCCTCTCCTCCCATGGTGGCCAGTATGGTGGTGTGGCATTCAGTGCTCCCACTATCTGAGCCCAGTGAGTCCACTTAGTGCCCGTCACACCACAGAGCCCTCACAACACTCTGGGGGAGTCGGTCTCTGTCTCTCTTGTATCTACTCCAGGCCTCCCTGGGTCAGGCATGCAGTGGGGTGGGACAGCAGCCCGGGGAGTCACCAGCCCTTGATGTTCCAGGCCGATGTCAACACTGTGGGATGGATGGGTGGATGGAGGGGCAGACAGGTGGATGGAGAGATTAGGCAGGGTGGGGCAGGCCCTGTTTCCGAGCTCAGTTCTGCTTAGTGGGTGCCACTGGCCTCCTCCCAGGGAGCTGTGGGCAGGTCCTTGGGTGAGGCACACTTGTGGGCACCCCCCTCCTTGTGTGTGGGGCTGCCTTAGTCACGGCCTGTGATATTTAAAGAGAGGAGTTCTCATTCCTGGCACCTTCTCTGAAGCAGGAGGGCTGCCCTGCATGCAGCAGCTGCCCACTTGGTTGGGACTGGTTGGGCCGTGGTGCTGTGCAGCCTGCCTTCCTGGGAACAAATCTTCCACCTCCTGCAACCACCTGGCCATACTCTGCTGTCACTGCCTGGTTCTCCTACAGTGGCCCTTGGGAGCCACATTGCTCACATAGTCCTCTCAGACTCTTCCAGGGCTCCCGGGCCCCATGGACAAAGCTCACCTCCTGGCCTCCTGACCTTGGCATTCATGCTCTTTGTGATTTCTAGCCCCATCTCTATCCTGGCCAAACTAGTGTCCTGGCTGTTTCCTGCCCATGGGGGCTCAGGCCCCCAGCTACCCCTTGTCTGAGCATTGTGTTTTATGGGCACATGGGAAAAGGAGTGTGAGTCCCCAATCTCCTGGTCACTGCTGTGGCTGTCTTGGGAAAAGCACTTTGTAAACCTCGGTTTCCTCATCAATAATCTGCCTCAACAGCCCGTCTGGTTGACCTCAGGGGACTCTGAGAGGCAGGTGCTCAACTGTGTGAACATCAGGCTGTGGTGCCTGTTATCTGCCAGTGTCCCTCCTCAAGGGACATGTCATCAATGACCCACAGTCCCTTGGGTGGCCTAGGCCATGGGAAGCATGAATCCACCTTGATAGCAGCTTTTCAATATCCCAAGGGCCACACGAAACATGTACTGGGCAGTGGGCTGAGGACTTGACCTGAATTAACCCATCCTTTCCACAATAACCATGATGCACATTTGACAGATAGATCACTGAGTGCTTACATGACTTACACGAGGTCACACAGCTAGGAAATGGTGGAATTGAGACGTGAACCCAGAAGCCAGGCTCCGGTGTGACTCTTCACCTCCCACTGTACTGCCTCTGGGAAGCCGGGTCACTCGTACCCACTTGTCCCCCCTATTGGTGGCAAGTTCTAGACCTTCTAGAGTGACGGGCAGCCAGCCAGTGTTCAGCGTGGTAAAAGTGATCAGGCACAGGTGGACACAAATCCCTGGGGGAGAAGACGCTTGGTCCTTCAGGTCCTCAGGCTTCTCCCGCTCTGGCCAGAGCCACTGGCTGGCCACCTCGACCATCTCGGAGGGCTCCCAGCCGTGAGGTCTGGAGCCCGGCTAGCCTGGAGCTGCCTGCTGCCGGGTGGGAAGGTGTGGCCCATGGTGAGGTGGCTTCCTCTGTCAAGGACCGAGGACTCTGGCCCCTTTCTTCCTCCTCCCTCTCTGCCTCTTCCTTCTCCTTTTTCTTCCGTTTCTTCTTGTCATAGTGGGAACTGAATCCAGGACCTTCACGCTGAGCTACATCCTCAGCCCTTTTTATTTTTCGAGACAGGGCCTTGCTAAATCATTGTGTTGCCCAGGCTGGAGTGGAACTTGCAGTCTTCCCACCTCAGCTTCCCAGAGCGCTGAGATTCCAGGTGTGTGCCACCACAGCGAGCCTCTGTTCTGCCCTTCTTTACTCTGCTGTGGGCTCTAGGGGCTGACTTACACAGACCTCCTGTGTCGACCTGTCCCCTTGGCCTCTGCCTTCCAGTGGGATCAGGTACCAGGGTCACTGCAGGGAAACTGAGGTCCTCTGCAGTGTTGCTGGGGACTAACAAAATCCCTTGACTCAAGGGCACCGATCCCATCAAGGGGGCCCTGTCCCTCACGTTCCCTTTGTCCCTTCAGACCTCCCATTAATAGGCCCAGGGAACCACCTGCCTCCTCACCCACACTGCAGTCAGCAGCCCTGCCATTCAACTGGCCCAGTTAGCCAGTTGAGCAGGTCATCCCTTTCCTGCCAGGACCCCACGTGACACAGGGGCCACTGTGGAGATAAGCAGCCATGGCGGGCATGTGGTCCTGCCCTGACAGGAGGGCTGAAGATTGTGCTCAAAACCTGGGACTGTCTCTGGAGCAGGGCGGTGGGCTCTGGATCTGCAGCCAGGGCTGCTTGCTAGCGCCCCCGGGGTCCCTGCCTGGCCCTAGAGGGCGGCTCTCTGCACATCACAGTGGCACTTACCCGGGAAATGCCCACAATCTGCTCGTCGGGCAGCAGGCTGACGCGCATGAAGCAGGACTCGAAGCTCGCCTCCTCGCGCTCCAGGAGGTCCTTGCCCTGCAGCACGGCCACGTACAGGGTGTGGGAGGCGGCGTCATACTCCATGCTCACCTCCACCTGGCCCAGCGTGAAGTCCTGCCCAAAGGTGTTGCTCACGGAGGAGATGGAGTTCAGGGAGTCAGCTGACTGGGACTTGCGGAGGGGTCCATAGGGGGCCAGGTCCAGCTCCCGGCCCATCAGTTCCAGAGGCCCCAGTTCACTGATGCTCTCAAAGGTGTCCTCGATGCTGAGGCTACCTTTGCGGCTGGGTGGCCCCCGAGCGCTGGCCCGAGGGGCATTCCAGGCAGGCGCTCTCTGGGGGTGAGCAAAAGGGACAGGGAAGCATCAGAAGGGCTACAGCACTGTGTTTTGTTTTTGAGGTACTGGGGACTGAAACCAGGGCCTTTGCACCAAGCTACTTCTCCAGTCCTTTTTTATTTTTAAGACAGCGTCTCACAAAGTTGCCCAGGCTGGGGGTGTACTGCTGATCCTCCTGCCTCAGCCTCTTGGAATGGTGGGGCTACAGGCATGCACTGCCCTCTTTAGGAGCCAACAAAGATACCATAAACTGTTCATTCAGGGCACTTCCAAGATCCCCTTATAAAACACCAGTGCACCCTTTAGCTAGGAAGGCCCTCATTTAATGCTATTTTGTGTTACTGATAACTATGTTATTCATTTTCTCTGTCTCTCTTTTTTGCTTTCTCTCTTAACCAGAATGCTATTAAAGTTTTTTTTTCCAACATGTTTATTTATTGGGACAGAATTCCATCCATAAACATGTCAACTGCAGTGATATTCACAATTTTTTTTTTCCAGCACCGGGGATTGAACTCATAACCTAGTGCTTGCCAGGCAGGCACTTAGGCCACTGAGCCAAATCCCCAGCCCTTGTCTTTTTGAGACAGGGTCTCACTATGCCTTTTAGGCTGCCCTTGAGCTCACTTTGTAGCCTAGGCTGGTCTTGAACTCACAACGATCCTCCTGTCTCAGCCTCCCGAGTGCTGGGATTACAGGCGTGAGCCACCACGCCCAGCTCACAATTTTTTTTGATACGAGGTGTCACGATGTAGTTCAGGCTAGTCTTGAACTCACTATGTAGCCCAGGCTGGCCTCAAACTATTGGCAGTCTTCCTGCTTGCTTCCCAAGTGCTGGGATTATAGGCATGTGACATCATTTCTGGCTGCAGTGATGATAAAAAGGAAAACCAGTTAGCAATCTAAGTGTCTAGCAGAGGGGGAATGGGTTACACTATTAGGGCATGGCCACGTAGTAGGTGGCTGGGTAGCCTCAAAGGAAAATTACAAAAATGTTCACAACACAAGACAGTTTTCACCAGGCATGGTGGTGCACTCCTGTAATCCCAGTACTTGGGAGGTTAAGGCAGGAGATTGCTGCAAGTTTGAGACCAGCCTGGGTTACAGCATAGCAAGACCGTCTCAAAAAAAAAAAAAAAAAAAAAGAAAGCTTGCATGTCGGAAATCATACAAATATTTGAACTTTTCTCTGACTTAACCTTGGAATTTGAGAAGGCAAAAGCCTTTATCATAAGTATCTCTCATATCTTCCTTACCATGATTTTTAATGGCCCCAATTTTCCATTGAGCAGGTAATGATAATTTATTTTACTATTTTTCCACTGTTAGACAGTTACGTTGTTTCTAATTTTTTGCACAAATAAAAATAATGCAGCATCAAATAGATTTCTTTTTTTTTTTTTTTGTACAAGGAATTGAGCTCAGGACCTTGTGCTTGCCAGGCAGGAGCTTATGCCACTAAACTATACGCTCAGTTTCTTAAAATTCTTGGCTCAGAGGATAATCCTTCTGAGGGCTTTTGACATGTGTTGTCAAAATTCTCTTCGGAAAAGTTGTTTCAATCTATACCTCACCAAGTGAGGGAGATGGAGGGAAAAAATTGTTTCAATCTTTAGCCCCCCCCAAGTGAGTGAGCTTGAGGGACTAAAAACTTTGAGCCACAAGCATGCGGTACTTTTTGGAATTCTATATGTTTGAAACATTCTCCTCAAATGAGGAAATATCCAGCAAAACATATTAATACCCCTAAAGTATTTGTACCCCCAATACAGTAATTCCACATCTGGGCACCTATGCAAAGTACATTATCCCAAATGAAGACAAAGTTTTACATGCAAATCATCCACTGTATTATTCCATGTCATTTAGTAAATCATGGGACACGCACAAAAAGGAATCTTATGCAGCCATTGAAATGGCGTTTATACCAGTTGTTAACCAAAGAGGAAAAAACTTCAGTTATAAGTGAAGTAAAAAGAGTAGAGTATAAAATTCATGGAAATGTGTTACCCACTGTATTAAAAGTATGCCTGGAAAACAAAAGAGGGGAGAAACAAATGTATCAAAAAGTCAGTTTAGAGCTGGGCTTGGTAGCTCACATCTGTGATTTCAGCACTTAGGAGGCTGAGCAGGAGGATCTTAAATTCAAATTCAGCCCGGGCAAGGTAGTGAGATGCTGTCTCAAAATAAAACAAAATACAAAAGGGGTTAGGGACTAGCTCAGTGATAGTGCGCCCCTGGGTTCAATTTCTAGTACTGTGGAAAGAAAAGAAAAGAAAAGAAAAGAAAAGAAAAGAAAAGAAAAGAAAAGAAAAGAAAAGAAAAGAAAAAGAGAAGCCGGGTGTGGTGGCTCACGCCTGTAATCCCAGCACTCGGGAGGCTGAGACAGGCGGCTCGTTGTTAGTTCAAGGCCAGCCTGGGCTACAAAGTGAGCTCAAGGCCAGCCTGAACGGCATAGTGAGACCCTGTCTCAAAAACACCAGGGCTAGGGATCTAGCTCAGTGGTCTAAGTGCCTGCCCGGCAAGTGCAAGGTCGTGAGTTCAATCCCCGGTGCCGCAAAAAAAAAAAAAAAAAAAAGGAAAAGAAAACTCAGTTGGGTAGTGGTGGTTTATTTGGAAAGTTGGTTTCCTTCGTACTTTTTTTTTTTTTTTTTTGCGGGATGGTTTTTAACAGTTCATTCATTCAGCAAGTATCTATTGACTCCCTGGCACTAGGCTAGGAGTAGGAGATCCTCAGGGGCGCAAGGAGGTCTGGTGGCATTCACAGGAGGACATTAGCTAGCACCGAGCCAGAGTGGGGGAGGGGAGAGGTGGGCTCCCCGCATGCACACCTGGAGGACGGGAGCCTCACCTTCGGCCTGGCCTCCGTGTAGGTCTCCCCGTACTTCTGCTGAAGGTACCTGTAGTCATAATTGGGGAACGGGGAGGGGCTGGGGAAGCTTCCTGACGTCCAGAGCTTCCATAGGCTCACAGCTGCGATTCCCAGCAGTGCCAGCGCCCCTGCGGCGTAGACGCCCACCTCCCAGCCAGGGGGGCTCTTGATGACTGCAAGGCAAGGGTCGTCTGGCATGAGCAGGATGCAATGGTTACAGACTTAGTACAGAATGCCTTTTTATTGGGTGACTACGATGTGCAAGGGTCAGTGCTAGGTGTTGGGGCCTCAGTGCTAGGGCAAAGCAAATGAAGAGCTCTAGACGGGGTTACATATTCCTTAGGCTTTGAACAAATACGGTTGTTCTTGGCTCCTTGGTTCTCGAAACTTACAGCCTCCAAAGGATTGTTGCTTCCAGATAATCAAAGCAGCCTTCTGAGTCTGATGGAAGAGGAAGGAGATTTGGGGGAGAAAAGGAAATGAACCTATTTTTGCCTTAAGCCTTCAGGCCAACCCAGTGTCCACCAGCTGATGAGCGGATAAACGCAAGGTGTGTGTCCCTGCAGCGGAATATTGTCCAGCAGTAAGAAGGCAGGAAGTACAGATGCTGACACATTATAATGTGGATGAACCTTGAAAACATCGTGTGGACTGAAAGAAGCCA
>RJWT010008687.1:0-25988 GCA_004365215.1 Cuniculus paca | reverse complement strand
CATGTGGAAAATAGGCAGGGATGGATGCAACTCCAGGAACTTTTAGATTTGAGATCCTGAACAGGTTTATGTGAGTGAGGACAGATATGGTTACAGCAGGCACAGGAGGAAAAAGGGGAAGGGGAAGATAGGAATATAGACTACCCTTTCAAAAAGTGTGGTACAGAAGAGAAGGGACCCATGGTTATCACCTTCACATACTCCTGAGCCCAAGGAGGATCACTGATTTGGATCGCCTGTGCTGACACTCGATAAGAGAACATGCCCCGAGCTCTGTCTCCATGGTCAAAAGAGGTTGCAGTCCTCAGGGAACACAGTCTCTCTGGGAGCAAAAAACAAAAACGGTGTTTTCTTATGATCTGATGGGTGGTGCTACAGTGCAAGGAGGGCTAACAGGTTGTGAGAGCAGCTTGTGCAAACCGGAGAACTCAGAGGGTTCTGGAGAAAATGCCAGTTGGATTGTGACATGGGTAAGAATTATCGGGGCAGATGAGAAAAGCCCTAAGAAGACTCAGAAGTCTGAATAGCATGTCTGCTTAGTTAACCATGAGAGGTGAGAGTTAAGCGAATGTGGGGGTAATAGGAGCTGTGTGCTGCAGTTGAAGAGGGACAGGGGACAGACCTGGTCATAGAAGGACTTACATGGCACATCTAGTTCTTGGACTTTCTTCTACAGAAAGTGGGTAGCTACAATTTTGTGCTAATAGAGAGCAGGTTGGCTGTTTTAGGTAGTTAGGGAGACTGTTCTCACTGGTGTGAATGGTGTGGGTGTCTGTGTGTATAGGGTTGAGTTTGGCAGAGAGGTGACTTTGAGATTGAAAGCAACAACCCAGGTAAGAAATGACCTGAGGAAGTGGGTTTGGAGAAGGCAGGTAAACTGGCTCTCACCTGTGACTGAAGTTAGGGGTGGAGGATGTTTGGGGGCATAGGTGCCTCCTGGATTCGGTCTCAGTTCACTGGAAGTGCTTTTATGGCCCACTGCATACCGTCTTCCTGTCTAAAATCTGACATTCATAGAGGACTGAAAACTGGGTGTAGTCTGAGGCAGAAAACAAAGCTCTGTATAGTGAAAACAAAGAGGAAAAAATGAGAAAAAGCAGTGAGGAGAAATGAAGAGGATCAGCAATTACTTGTAGCGGCAACTCATCACCTTTTGATTTCAGTTGCCTGGCGGTATTTTTCCATTTCCCCCTTATGTCATTACTAAACTCCTTTAGAAATGTGGATATTGCTTTGCTGGGGTTACCATGGTTGACATGAAAAAAGCTTCTGAAAAGTGAGTTCTTAGAAGCACCGTGACAGTATTCAAGTGTTGGCTTAGATGTTTTAATTACACATCTATTAGGAGTAGAGGAGATAAAACTTTGGGGAAAGGGGCTGAAAGGGTGAGACAAGGTAGGCATTCAGTTAATTGCGAAGACATATGGAAGGAACCACTAATCAAAAATATAATTAAATGGACTCCATTTAGTGTTTCAGTTAGATTTGGGAATGTTTTCCTGTTTCTTGAAACAGGCAGGCAGTTTGTTCATTTGGCTGAAATCTTGAGGTGGTAATAATAAAGTCGGAATTGGGTACTTATTATTTCTGCAGCCCCTTTTGTTTTAACTTCTCCCATGACACCAGGTTACTTTCAGACCTCGCTATCATTTTGCCTTTTGTCTTTTAGTTCAGGAAAGTATCTTCAGAGAATATAGATGGATTTCCAGCACTGTGTCTACCCAGCAGACCACTGATCAGATACAGAGGATTACCCTTAATCTAAAGGAATCAGCTTCTTCCATAATTAGGAAAATTAGAAATGGCCATGAGGGTAACAGTAATATGTGCCTACCTAATCCTATTCTTGAAACTGGGGATCTGGAAGCATGGTTAATTATATAGTTTCATGAAAATAGTTTTCAATAAGTGGTATTGGTATACTTAATCAATGACTCACAGAATCCTGGTGGCTGATGGGCCCGAACTTAACACATGGAATGTGTAACACAGAGTCATTGGATGGACTGCCTACTGTGAGTCCAGCACATTCTAGGTTTAATTATTGTGTTACAACTTGAATTTATACTACCCTTGATGAAATGGAAAGGAAATGGATTACATTTTATACTTCAAGGTTGATTTATGTATGTATGTATGTTTGTGTTTATTTATTTATTTACTGGCACCAGGGATCCAACTCACAACTCACGCTTGCCAGGCAAGCACTGTGCCGCTGAGCTATATCCCAGGCCCCACTTCCCCATCAAGGTTAATTTAAAACAAAACTTTAAAATAGTCACTTGGGAAACATTGTACTGAATGCACAAAAGAATTCTGTTTCTGGGGACTAAAACTTATGCATTTATGGTGAGTGCTCTTTAAAGAAAAGACAAACTTACAAAATCATGTATAAAGTGTTTACTTAAATTCATTCTTTCCATTAAAGTGATGGAATTCTGAAAAATTATTAACAGTTGAGAAAAATTTCTCTCCTTTTCATAACTTCGTTATTTGTAATGGCATGTACATGGTTAGAATCGTAGTTAAATTTGGGGAAGTTTCTTTGGATTTCTTTCATAACATGCTTCAATATTTTAGATGTTTTAGATTTGCTAGTGCAGAGGCTAATTTTAAACACCTTTGGAATTGATTATCATCGTTAACCAGTTTGTTACCATAACTGTTTCTCATTTTTACTAATTTAAAGAAAATGACCATGCAAATACATTGCTGGAATCTCACTTAAGCTTTCAAAAAGATCCTGGGCTGTGAGGGGTCTGAAAACTTCTGCTCCAGTGTTTCATGCTAAAATCATCTCTCATCTGACAGCATCATCATTTTCCACTCAGTCTTTCCAAACACCATTATATTCCATAGTCAGTGAAACAGCACAAACTTTCATGCTTAGATGCAATAAGTCATTTGAGGAGAAAGTCAGACTTTCAGTGATCCTACTAAGTTTTCTTTAAAATAAGGCATAGCCAATTCTTATCTCTTGGTTTAAGCAGCATACAATGGTTTATTGTAAGACTATTATGTTAATGTTAATATCTTTGTATCTATTACAAGCTTTAATTTATCCCTGATAGCTTGAAGAAAGACTAAATTCTTAAGAATATGAAAATATTTTTAAAGATTCTATCTTTTATGGTATGTCTTTCATAGTGTACTGACTAGATTAGTTGTGATCATCTAAAATAAAAGTAATTTTAGCAGTTAATATACAGTTAAATAAAAATGCAGTATGAATAAACAATAATCTTATACAGAGCATCTTTAACATTGTAAAATGTTATTTCTAAGTCTTAAAGGGAAGCTTGTTATTTAAGAAAGATTGTGGGACAGATATATAGATCCCATTACACTCTATGGCTTTCTGTTAAATTGATCAAGATCCATTTCATGGCATTAAACATTAGTTTTGTTAAGTGTGCCTGGGCCGCCGCCCACCCCCATGTCTCCCAGCCCTTCTGCACACACAAATCCCGCAACCTAATCATGTCACTTTTGATAAAATTTAATTTGGACTTTTTCCTAGTAAATGCTGTCTGGTGACAGTTAAATAGAATTTAATTTTTTAAACAATCCACAAGATTCAATAGAGCTTAATTATCTGATTTGACTTGGTAAAATTTGGCAGAAAGTCTAGACATTGTAAGGTATACCTGCACTTGACTTGAATAAAAGTTTAGTTAAGCAGAGGTCAGAATTCAGTAAAAGAGGTAAGCACAAAAAATCCTGTCATAAAAGCTACCTGCATATTTAGTTAGAATTTTACGAACACAAAACATGTCCCACTGAATTTGCATATACAATAAAAATTAGATTCTTTCTTATTTTTATATTCTATTACAGACTTAAAATGAAAATGTGAATGACTAGACAACCCCCTTGTTAACGAGCAATTTAAATTGACGAGGTGTTTTTCTCAAATTTGATTTCTGGACCAGCATGTCTTAGTGTTTAGAGTGGACATAAATAACCCAGGTATTTTATGAAAGTACAGACTGTGATTTCTGGGGCAGAACGTGCAATTTTGCATTTCTAATAAGCTCCTGAGCAAGGCTGGGCTCTATCTGAGGAGTGACCTTGAGCAGCAAGACTGTAGATCAGCCACGGTGAAACTTTTAGAACTCTTAATGATATGAACGGCCCACTGTGGCACAGTGCCACAGGTTTGCCACCACTGCCAGACCATGAAGTAAAGATACTTAGGTTTGGACAGTGTCTGGTACCATCAACACTGTAATGATGCTGATTATAATATTTAAATAAAATAACTTCTCAACTGTAGAGTGGGTTCACATTGTTTTGTTACCTCATTTTTCTTTTCATGTCCTATAATGTCACATACCTTATCTTTGCTTGATCACTTCCCTTGGTAAAGCCAGTTACAGAAGAATATTTATTTCAGAGTCTTAGCTCTGATGGTCTAGCACGAACAGTGCATAGCCAAAGTCATCTTTCTAGAAAATATTCTCCCAATCTTATTATTTTCTTGCTTAAAGTTTATTCTCTTGAGCTCTCTTCTCTGATTCCTCTGACATTGTCCTGGCTGATTCTATGAACCATTGTCCCTTGTATCCTTTTTATTAAAAAAAAAATGCTCATCTCACTGTCCTCCGGATGGTCTGATTTTATTCCTGAGTCCAAATCCTGCCCATGCAGTCGTCTGACCTAGAATGTGCCCACCTGTACCTCCTGTCCTCCAAGAAGTCTTCCGGAGTGCTCTGTCCTGCGCTAATAGGTGCTTGTCATTTGACATTGTCAGAATTGTTTAAATGGTTTGACATAAACTGGGAGATGTTCTTCAGCTTCTTCGAGCTGTACTTTGAAGAACCCTAACATTGGTGCCCGTTAACTCTCCTCATGTTTCTTTTAAACTCTGTATCAAGCAATTTCCATGGCATGACAGTGAAACACTGCCTTAAACACGTCCGGGGATATGACACCGCCACAAATATCTTAATTGATAAAGCTCTGAATTAAAAGCCACAACGTTAATAGGTAATGAATGTGTAAAGTGAAAGTTTTGATTTACATAAAAGGAGGCAGTTGGACAATTAAATACTAATCTGAAGAAATTTTCACATCAGGTCAATAAAATTAAATATTAATAACTAACAATACCTCTGTTGACTTATTCAGTCAATAGTGAAAATGTTTTATATTATAGTCTCGCTTGCAGAATATTTGTTAGAAAGAGCATAACGTGGTGCATTTTTATGCTCTCACCTGTTACTTAGAGATTTGGCATATGTAGCAAGGTGATAAATATGCCCAAATGTACAGCTGGGAAATCTGGTTAACCCAAAGCAGGGGTCTCAGTGGAATTCTGAATAAGGGTGAGACAAGGTGGCAGTGACCTGCTGAGTCTTTGGTCACCTGAATTTCTTGGGTTGTTGTTTTCTCTTACAGCGACCCTGGAGGGGGTCCTTGGGGTGATGGAAAAATCTCCTGTGTGATAGAAAAACTTGCTGTGTGACTTTGTGATAGAAAAACAATAGAAAAAACACAATCTGGAACCACATTGTGTCTTTCAATTATGTAAAGAAAGGGTGATCTTTGCGCTGCTCTCTGAATGTTAGTTAGGGGAGTACAAGAGTTCCCCTGAACTACCCCTTGACATCGAAACTTAGAACTTTATTTTCTAAGTATCAGAAGCCCTTGGTGTCATTGTATGTTTTCCTATACTGCTGTGCCCACTTGTCAATGTGGCGAGGACAGAAGGTTTATTTCTCTAGGCAGAAAGATCACAGTATATGCAGTAGTCTAGGGACAGCCCTGGGTCAAAATCTCACTAGTCCTCTCAGTAACTGTATGGCCACAGACACGTTTTAAACCTATCTGAGCCCTAGTTTACTTCTCTCCAAAGTGATGCTAATAATAATAATGTCCACCATAAAGGGTTATTGTGGAGATTTTATGAATAAAATTGAAGTTTTTATTTAAAGGAAAAGAAACAGGAAGTTATGAATTTAAAGGAATTAAAAGTAAAGTCAATAAGATCAATTAATTAACAGAAAACTATAATATAGTGGTATTTAAATACTGCTGTCGGGCTATTTAAAAGAGCTTCAGTGTCTAGCAAGTCAGAGGCATTCTATGCTTATTAATTATTGCAGTAATCATGGATACTGCTATGGATTTGAGAAAAAAACCAGGGCTGCATCTTTAGAAATTATTGAACTCATGCAAAATGCTTAAAAGAGTGCTTGTGTGTATGTGTGCTCAATAAATATGAGTTGTTATTGTTGGAGTTACGAATGTCATCTGAATGGTAAGTCTCAGCAAGCATCTCCAGTGTGCATCACAACAAATATTTCAAGGGATAAAGGCAGTAAATATTTGTGAAATATGTATCTTTTATCTCTTACAACAACTATTAGCCTATTAGAATGATACTTTTCTGAGAGTTTGTTTTTCTTTTCTAAACCACTAATCACTTACTTCTGCTGTTGAGGTATTTTTAATGGCCAATGATTTTTCTTGCATTTATAATTCCATTTAGAAAATGTCTTCTACTTTTCCAAAGCACAGTCCCAAATGACCATTACTTAATTAGTCAGTTCTCTAAACATCACCTGTGGGGCTTATCTATGTTACATCTTGGATGGTGGTTTCAAGTTTATAACACTAGTCATTTTCAGTTCTCTAAAGTGCTAACTAGAAGAAAATACCATGGTATGTTAAATCAGGAAAGGAATCTTTGAGGGTTACTTTCTCTGGCATTTTGATTGTATAAATAAGGACACATGACTTGCCTTTTTCACCTAGCAAATTAGAGGAAAATCCAGGACAATGGTCCCAAAAGGCATAGCTAAAATTTATCCTGAGTATTGTACACAAAGCATCCATTAATTTCAGATTGTTTCAAGAATAAAAATCAGGGATAGAGATATAGCTTAGTGGTAAAGTGCTTGCCTAGCATACCCAAGGCCCTGAGCTCACTTCCCAGCACTTCAGAGAGAGAGAGACAGAGACAGAGACAGAGACAGAGAGCCCTTGAAGACATAGAATTTGTGACAGAACCTAAAAGAAAAAAAAGTTAGCATATTGATTGTTTGCCTAAATTGTACAGCTTGCTATTCTGTTTCAAATATAGCCACAAATAAATTGAAAAAGACATCTCCTTAATTGTTGTCAAACACAATATCTGTGTTATAAGTGCTTTTATTTAATGTTGAAGGGGACAGAACAAATAAATAGGCAAAGAATTTATGTAAAAATCTCAATCTAAATCAAGGTTTTTTCTTTTTTTTGATGAACGTAACAGAGTATGTGATCATTCTACTCTCCGTCTTCATCATTTCTTTGCGGAGTGGGGTGGGAGGATTGACAAGCTGGAGCCTGATTTATGGTGGGAGATGAGGGAGAGCTCTTTCCATGCCTGTGGGCCTAAAATGAGATGCAGCACCTCCCTCCCTGCTGGACTCTGCTCTCTGTGATCTGGGGCTCCTCCAGTCTCTGTTTGCCTAATTGCAACTTGTGCTTATGCCCTCCAATTCCCACTGGCCCCTTTGATGCTTTTCAGCAAGTCCTCTCAAAGCAGCAGGACAAAATGGGAAGGTAAGCAATCACTTCACATAAAAGAGGGCAGCAAAACCCAGGTGGGGGCCCCTGCTGAGATGCTCCCTTCTGAAGCTGTGACCACACAGCCTAAGAAAACACTGCCACTGGTGCCAGCAAATGAAATTTACAGTCGTGTTAGCCTACAAGTCACAGCATCCATTTCACACTACAAAATAAATTTAACGTGGCTGTATTTTAAAAAGAATATCATTTTCCCAGTTTTCTCTTTTAGTTTTCTAAGGGCGGAATTAGATTGTCTCCCTCTCTAACTACATCCTCATTCTGGAGATTTTCAAATTTTTGTTTTATTTATTTTTCTCATGATTATAAGTCCACAGAGTCATATTCTCTTGTGAATGGACTGGGAGGTAGCTCAGTGGTGGAATGCTTGTCTGGAATGCATGAGGTCCAGGGTTTGAGCCCCAGCAATGCGTGCGTGCACACACCCAGGTGCGTGCGCGCGCACACACGTACACACACTCCCTCTTACAAATAAGGGCCCTTAACAAAAGGCCATGATAGGAAATAAAATTTGCCTGGATAGTTCACATAAAGAAGCACAGTGCTGAGGAAACTGAGGCAGATGTCGAGTCACTCAGAGACCATTAACTGGTAGAAGCTGTTACTGTCCGTTTAGGCCTAAAGGAACAATGGTCACTGGTACCTGTGAGAGCTATAGCCTGGAGGACGAGGAAGGGCACCCAGCAGAGCTGTGGTTCTCAACTTTGTCTGTTCGCTGGAATTATCGGGAGGTAAACACCCTAACACCTGGCTTCCATCCTTAGGATTGTGGTTTACTTTCAAGATTTTAAAAACCTGCCCAAGTAATTGCAGTGCAGAATGAGGGAGTTGGGCAATGCACTATGTGTGGATTGACCTCCTGTAGCCCATGTGATAGGAGAAATGGGGGGCTGAAAGCCTACAGAAAACCCCTACAGATACCTCTGCCCCTCTTCTCCAAATGAGTTAGAGGTAAGGGCAGACACACACTTCCCTCATCAGGATGGCTCACTATGCTGTTTTGGTGTTGAGCAGGGCACCCTTCTAATGAAAACACCTCCTAAGATGCTAATACCATCTGGTACTTCTTTACAGCATTCTTCCTGGCTATTAGTTGCTCTCTGGTTGCTGGACAAGCAGAATCCCAAAGTCCACTGGGACATACATATTTATCCTGCTGTGACCCAAAGCGCTGATGGGAGCCATGGATTGCAGACTTGCAAAGTGAAATAGGACATCAGAGATGGTGTTATTTTGGTGATGCTGGTATTGAACCCAGGGCCTGCGCACTGAATTAACCTTGGCTCTAATTTATTTGTCTATGTATGTATTTATTTTGAGACAGGGTCTCATTAAGTCACTAAATTGCCCAGGCTGGGCTTGAATTTGAGATCCTCCCGTCTCACCCTCCCAGAATGCTGAGATTATAAGCGGGGCCACCATGCCTGGCTGTAGAGATTATTTTGTTAAAAAAATAAATTGAGATAAGAGCAATAATCTCACCTAGACTACCCCTTCCCATTTGTCTGACAGAGACCCAGTCCTGATAGGCACAGAATTTTAGAAGAGGACAGAAGTGAACATTATAGTGTCAGCACACACCCTTCGATGTGGGATTCTGAACAATGAGTTGTATACTCCTGCTAGCAAACCAAACCTTGACTAGAAGAACAGTACAAATATGCTGATGCATGTGCCTTTTCCCTGCTTTTCACACAGAAGACGGGCAATGAGTATATATTTAGATTCACCCTGAAAGAACACTGATGTTCCTAATGAGCACAAAATCTTCACTAGCCACTTGCACCAGACACAAAGTACCAGTTTCCTCTCTACCCATTTCTTTTACTATTGCCTCTCAGCTCACCATGCACCTGTAGGAAGAAACATGGGATTCCTGAAGGGTGGCAACATCGCATGAGTGGCACTTGTAGCTTTGTGTAATTCAGCACATACCTGTGGCCCCTGCACAAGCAGTGCTGATATCTGTGGGTTCCATTCGCACTGTGGATTCCTTGTCTCTTCTGATTTCCTCCAAGGTCACACCAACAAAAGCCCATTCTGTCTCTATAGTTCAAGGGGGCAGGGGGACAGCGGGGAATGAAGGAATAGTTCTCCTGGGTGTTGTGAATGTGACAGTCTTATAACAAATGATTTTAGCTGAATAATTTAAAATGCATATTACAAATAGTATTTGACCAGTGTAACAATACAAAAGGACACTGGACTGGAGGTTAGAACCTAGGAGTGAGGATAGAGAATTCTAGAAAAATATCCATTAGGGAAACATAAGTTTCCAGACTAGAAAGAAGAAAAAAGGCTAAATATATATAATTAATAACACATATGAAGTATATAACATTTGTTAGATACTAAGCACTTACTAAGCACTTCACATCCATGTTTTGCTCACAATGACCCGATTAAATAGAAATTATTGTTTTCTCCATGGCATAGATAAAAAAACAACAGCTCTAAGAAATTGAGAAACTTGTCCGAGATCAAGTCGCTAGACAGTGGCAAAGCCAGGATGTAGACCCTGTTTAACCTGCCTCAAAATCCTAAGCTCACTTAAGAATTTGTAGACAACGTAGGCACAGTTGACTGATAGCTACTGTGGTGGTCCCGGGCCTATTCGTATCTGTTGTCTTTTTCCCACCATGATTTGTCTTGTAAAGGAACAGACCTCTTGCAGTCCACATTTCCCAGCTTTCCACCTGACTGCTGCCTGGGTTGGGTCAGTGGGAAACACTGTCAGATTAGAAGACTGGAGGAACAAGAAGCCAAGGCAGGGTGTTTCCTTTTCCCTCTCCGTCCATGGTATCTCTGCCTCAATTAGGTAATCGCTGCTAAGGTTACAGCTTCTGGCATCGCCAGGATCCCTATACTCTGGTGATACTATCTCTTCTCTATGTCTTTTCAGAATCTTCTTGGCTTTTCATAATTTATTGTTTCCACAAATGTTTGTTTCAAATCTTTTTTTTTTCAAATCTGTTCTTTCAATATTCAGTATCTTAAAACTCTGTTATGACTACTAATGATAGTAAGTCCACCCTCAAGTGTATTATGCACCAAATTTGGATTTACATCCATATGTCTATGCTCTGTTTAGCTCTTTTTTAATGCTCACCTGAAATAAAACTTCTTTTGCTAACTGTAATTAAATATTTCTCACAATAATGATGCAAGCCCAAATCCAACCTTGACTTACATGGTATCATTGTTTCTTATAACATTAAGTGATTTCTAGCAAGTTCTCAAAAAAAATGCTTATAATATTCATTTTTTAAGGATCTAGAGAGCAGCCTTAATTTTCCCTTTGAATTTTTTTCTTTTCGTTAGTACATGTCTGCAGTACTAACAAAAAGAATTTGGTACACATGCATAACACATCTCAATTTCTTTTTTCATTCTCATCCTTTCTCTTCCTTCCCCCCTCCCTCCATCTTGTGGTCCCCTTCCTCTTTGAGAAAGATCTGTCTCCCTACATCCTATCATCTATCTTATATTTTGCTCTATACTTTAGGTTTCTCATATGAGAGAAACCATGGATATTTAAGTTTGTGTATGTGATTTATTTCCATGAACTTTATGGTCTCAAGTTGCATCCATTTTCCTACAAATGACTCAAGTTTATCTCTCCTTATGGCAGAGGAGTACTCTGTCGTGTGTAAACACTACATTTTCTTTATCCATTCATCTTTAGATGGACATATAGACTGCTTCCAAGATTTAACTATTATGAATTATGCAACTATAAACATGGGTATGCATGTATCACTTTGTGAAAGATATGTAGAAGGGAAATAGCTGGGTCAAATGGAATTTCTAGTTTTAGTTTTTTGAGGAAACTGCCTTACCGATTTTCCCAGTGGTTGTACTAGTTGACTTTCTAACGACAATGTAGAAAGACTCCTTTCCCCTTGCTGCCACCCCTTACCAGCATTTGTTATTTGATTTCTTGATGATGCCCTTCTTTTTTGGATTAAAATGGAATTTCATTGTTGTTTAAATTTGCATTTCTGTAATGGTCAATGATGTGGTGTTGATCATCAATCTTTCTTTCTTTCTTGTTTGTTTGTTTGTTTGTTTGTGGTACTGGGGATTGACCTTGTGCATGCTAGGCAAGCACTCTACCACTGAGCTACATCCCCAGTCCCATCAGTCTTTCTTAAGTATATATAGAAGTCAATTTGCAAATAGGTCTATAATGTCTGGTACTACTTTGATGGAATTGTTTAATCTTTGGTAGAATTTCTGACAAACCATAGGCACAAAATAACTATGTATCAAATGAATGAATAAATATAACAACAGTGATATAAACTCTTTCATAGCCATACACATTATACTATTATAAATTAACTATTTTTAAATGGACTCCCAATTAAGCGGGAAAAGGTTAACTTATCTTCTATAGGTGAACTTTGCAGGGTGGGACTTGGTTTGAATCACAGGCCACCAACTGCATGCAGTAGGAGCCATCAGAGCAAAACTCAGAGGTTGACAGGAAAGACTTCTGAACCAGCTTTCCTTAACTGATAGCTTCCGAACTGTGCTCCTTTCAGTCTTTTGTCTGTCCATTGGCAGAAGATTCAGCAGGTAGACACACTTCATTGCATACTGAAATTAAAAAATAAGCAATTTCATCCTCACAGTGCTACAGATGATGATTTTTTAAAGTTGCAGTTGAAACAACAAAGCAGTTTCTGGGTGAGTAGGTCTTGGTGATTCGTAATTTAGTAGATGACATGTTCAAATTTGTTAAATTGACCTGAGCATAAAAATTGTCAAAAAAAACCCCAATTAAGCTTCAATGCTATACATGTATTCTTTCAAGAACAATATAATCCCACTATTGTTACAAGTTTGGCTATTTATTTTACAATGATTTTAGGTAAAAAGTGAGCTTTTCAGAGTGTGTCATAGACTTGTGTGATAAACGATTCTGGTTTCTTAATGTGGGTGGGAAAACATTCCTGATGTTTATCCAGATAGTAAGCAATTTTGCACATTGAATGTATGTTGGATAAATATGAATTTGCTTTAGGTTAAGGTGTTAATACAACCTTGTCAAGAAGAACAAATCTGAAAAGTAGTTAAATCAAAGCTGTTTTTAAAGAATAAAATTATCATTTCTCAAACCATATCATCTTTGTCTAAGAATAATTTCCTCCCTGCCTGTAATTTCAGAGTTCTGTGATGTGGAAGCTGTCAGTGTTACATAATTGAGAGCAATCTAACATTTGTTATTGTGTGCGTTCTTCAGTGGGCTGTATTTGGGTGGCCCTACTCGATGCAGTTCTAAAAAGCTTCATTCTACTTGTAAATAAATACTGACTTCCTGGAGAAACCTCATGAATCAAGGCACAATTTTGATAACTACATTGTAAATACTAGGAATGAGTATGTGGTATTGTTTTCTTGGAGAGAAAAATTGCTTTCTATTTGTGTCTGATACATCCATGGAGATGGACACACTCACTACGTTCTGAGCCTTACTGATAGCAGTGTGAATTGCCTGGTAGATTGGTATTTTTGTCTATGGCTCAAGAACTCAGAATATACCAGGTGACACACTATTCGAAATGTTAATGTCTTAATTGAATATGTTTTACCTACTACATTTTGGAAACTGGGTTTTTAGACAATGAAAGAATCTAAATTCTAATGAGTAAGATTCATAGACACAGGAAAGTTGCTATCAGAAATGGTATTTCTATTTCTACATGTACCTCTATTTAGTAGATTATTCCACACCTTAACTTTTGATCAGCCTTCTATCTATATCTGTCTTGTTGATTTATTGCATTTATTATTATTTTAAGATTCCCAGAGATCATGACATTTCTAGGCAGTTTGACATGTTCTACATGCCTGTAGTTTTCCTATATTTTGAGGCCACCATTTTTCTTCCTAACCAAATAAAATGGCATAACTTTCTTTCAAAAGAGTTTGGGAGGTCCAGTATCTCAGAGTTTCTAAGGTATATGAAAAGCCTGACCCTGTGGTGGCACCACTCCAGATCTCTGCTCAGTGGTTGACCATTTATGGTTGTTGGCCTTTTTCTGCCATCTAGCCACATCTACTATTTAAGATACCCCTAGGGCCATTCAAAATTGATTTTCTCATAAGATTAAATGATGGAGTGAAGGATTTTGTATTATCAGAAGAGGAAATACATTAAACTTAAATGTAAAAACACTTTTCCTAGAAATACATTAGTCATTCTTTGCCACAAGGACATGATCACTGGCATTAGCCTTTATTAGGCCCCAAAATCTAGCCCTGTGTAGACAGGGCACTACTTGCCCATGTCTTCTATTCCAGAGTTCCAGTCCCTACCTTTAGCAAGTGCAATAGCAATAATCATTATTATTTTATTTTGTGGAAGACTTGAACTCTCAAACCATGCTCCATAACTCCTAGAGTTAGGGGCCCAGGTTTGAATATGTGAGAAGAACTACTCTCTACCTTTTCTATTTACCATACTCTATCTTCATCAAATGACCTTTCCTAAGTGCTTCTTACATACTTCAACAAGATGTACTTCTCTCTGATTTGCACTTGACACTACTTTATACATCTTAGCTGATTTTCATCTTTCTTGTGCCTTTTGTACTGACAAGTGGACTGTGAGCCCCTTGTTTTTTTTATACTTACACCCTTGCATGCATTGTATGACCTAAAATATGGCACACAGTAATGCCAGAAAATGTGCATTAAATTAATACATGCATGAATAGTTTCATTCCCAACATTCACTAGCAAATCATCCTGATTATTGTTTAAATATACAGAAAAGAATGAATTTTTCATTAACTAGATTTAACATATGTCATCTGTATGCATAAATCCTAATGAATATGACCTTTGGGCTAACACAAAGAGAAGAATTCTACCAAGACATTAACAAAAGGATTCTTCCAAGACAGTATTAACTTGACCTCTCTTTTAGAATGTTCAGATTGGTTCACTCGTGTTACCATTAGCGAGTTTGAAATTCCAACATAATGTGAACGCATACAGATTTGATATTTAAGGTGAACTTATTTTTCTTCAATTAAACTACACAAAGAAAAACAGTCACTCAGAGGAGACTGGGAAGGCAGTGGGGTGGGATACTGAAGTAATATAACTATGCTTGACTGAAAAAAGCAAAATAAGTCTGCTCTCATGGAGAAATGACTCAGCACTGCTAGAAAATATGATGAGGTTACATTATTCTTTCATCATAACTGCTCAGGTTAATTGTGGTGTCCACTGAATACAGCTAATTTAGAAGACAATTGGTCATTGTACCTCTCTGTTTTTATTTTTTTAAGCAATTTGATGTTTTAATAAGACCCAGAAGCCCAGTTCTTTTCATAACATCTGATGATGAAAACCAAAACGTGAAAACGATTTTAAATCCATCTGCATTTGCAAATGGGCAGAGGTCTTTGAAAGTCATTTTTTAATTCCTTCGAAGCCACAACATCAATTTACATTAGTGTTTCCTTTTTAAATCTCATAGGAACTAAACTTAAAAATCCAACATCTGGCTTTTTTTGGCCTTCTAAGAGCAAAGCACATATTGCATCTTTGCTTAAAATGATAAATATGCAAGCTGTGAGCTGACTAGAGCAAAGCGAGGGAATACATTTCTGTGACTTGCAGCATGCCCAACACTGCCTTAAGACACAGGATCAGTTTACTTTCAGTGTTGTGACAGAAGTGAGAAGGAAGCAGTGTATCTTGCAGCAGTGCATCGCTCATCGCCATGATATGAAAAGATATGTACAGCTTTCCTCAACCCCAGTTGGTAGCAGAGGCATGGAAGCCACACTATATCTTCATTGCCAGTACAGCCTATGATCACTTGGCATGCTAAAAAACTACTTTTATCTTCTTCTGCTTTTTGTGTGACAATTCAAAGAGCATTGTTTTCTTCCTACTTTTCACATCCTCCTCTTCCATGGTGACATAAGTGCCACAGAGTTAAAGCAAGGATGACAATGATCAATGAATGCTGATTTGAATATAAAATCTATGGCCATTTGAAAGGGAAACCTTCAGGAGCCTATGTAATAAATCCTTGGGGAATTTAAGAGAGACGAACTGTACCTAATTGCATCTGACATGACTAAAGCACACAGATCTCTCTGAAGAGTGTGCAGGCAGATTCCCCTAATTCTCTGCTCAGCCCTATTCAAAGTTTAGAATAGTTCATGCATTTAGCTAATCAACTGCTGTGTGGTCAAACTGCCCCTGTTCTCCCTTTAATGCCTGATAATAAGAAACCAAATTTATAAGACTATATAATTAAGGATTTTAAAGACAAACTGAAAAGATCGATGGATCTATCCAATGCATGGCTCGGAAGGTCATAGTGTTATTCTGTCTGAACTTGGCTTCAGAAAACAAATACAACCATCACCATAACAAGGATGAGTTTACTGAGCCAGCCAGAGTGGCCTTTAGTTGCTGGGAGCTACCGCTTCCTAACTTGGGCACCTGTAAACTCAGCACCCTGTCCCCACCTGGGTGGTCTTGAAGGGCTGGAGAGCTGTGTGGCTCCTTGGGACCCTGTCACGAGCCTGCATAATGCTTGTCTATGAATTCTTGTAAGAAAATCCAGGTGCAGAAACATAATTGTTTTTTTAACAATTTGTTTTATCATGAATGAGAAAATATTGCAATGAAAAGGAAAATATTAATTGCTGGTAGGACCCTTGTCAGAAGAATTTTCCACTATCCTCCTGCTAAAATTTGGTGACTTTATGAACTCCCTTTTCATGGGCTTGGCCATACTAAATTTCACACAGAGAGACACTAAGCACTGAGTTCTAAACTCTCCCATCTCTGTGGGCTCAATTACCAAGTCTTAGGTGAAACAGCCTTACTCTCTAGGTCTAAGGAGCAATAGTAAAAGCGGGTCAGTCTTTTCACTGACAAGGCACTTGACCTTTTTGTGCCTCAGTGTCCTCTGTTACAGAATGAATCTCACCGTTGTTATATCACAGGTTTATTGCTGGGAATTAAATGAAGTCATCCATAAACTCCAAGCTGGCACCCCACACATGGCCTCCTCAGAAAGTCAGGGGTGGCTTTCACACGATTCAGTTTGGGAACCAGGCAGTGAGAAGATGGGTCATACTCTGACTTGATTTCTGTGCTGACAAGCTTTGGAACTGTCTCAAGCTTGTCTGTGTTCTGGAATCATATTTTAGTGCAGTGTCTGCTTCTTACGTTTGAGAGCTGTGCAACATTTTGAGTTCTAGCTGAGATCCTCCTCACCTTTTCCTGGAGCCGGGACCCTATAAGTCTTAGTCAACAAAGGACCTATGGAAGTTCCAGCAATTCTGATTCAGTTGAAGTTCTTATTGCTTAAGTTAGCCTTGATCCTGGCCTGTCTCTTCTCATGTTCTAAGGAATAGACTTATGCAATGTGAATGAAAATATTTTTTTTTAAAAATTACACTAAAAAAGAGATTGCCATTAATCTTCCTCCGCAGTGCTCCCCCTTGCTTCAAACATATTTATCCATTATTTTTGCTACATTCTGAGGAAATTCTGGAAGTTCTCTTCTGTGAGTGTCTTTAGTTTTGGTGTTGTGGCTGGCTAGATGTCCTGAATCCACTCAAAATGTTTATCTTTCATCATCATTTTGACTTTGCAGAAGAACTAGAAGTCACACCATGCCAGACACAGTGAATAGGGTAGATAAGGATGCACCTTAGTTTTTTATGAGCCTACCTTTCCATTGGGTGGCAGTCAGCAGAAACATCTACTCTATCTTTTATTGTACCTTGTTATCGTTTGTATCTAGGTGATCCCCCAAGCCTCGTGTAGTCCTGGAAGTGGCTGAATCTAGCGTTTGTGATTGATTTGTTGTTTAGTGCTGGGCTTGGCGGTGTGAGTTCTGCACTCACTCAGGGGTACAACATACAGTGTAAGGTCAAGAAGAGCGTGTTTTTCTCTCTTCTGTGGGGTTGGCTCTTGCTGCTTGCAGCCACCATGAACAGCTGCCCCTTAGCCACGTCACCCTGCCTTGGAACCAAATAAGTATAAACTAAAACCCCCAAAACTGTAAAAAGTAAACCTCTCCTTCCTTCACTTTGGGCATCAGGTATTTTGTCTCAACAATGAGCAAAAAATAACCAAGACATACTTTGTAAACATGCTCATGAAAGAAAACTTCCAAAACTGCTTTAGAAAGTGGCAAGAACATTGGGACAAATATGTACAAAGCAAGAGTGAATATTTGCAGGGGAATTAACGGCAATGTGTCTTTCACTACGATGAATTTTTTTAAAAATTGAACATTTACTCTATATTTTGGTCACTCTGCGTATATTTATGTAATGCTGATAATGTGCCATGCTTTACATGTGTTGGCTCATTAAATCCTCATGAGAATTCTAAAAGGTAATTATTCTTATCTTTATTTAGAGAAGAGGAAATTAAGAGACTTTAAGTAGCTTTTCTAAAGCCCTACAAGGCCCTGTCGTTAAGTGTCAAGATGAGGATCCAGACTCATGCAGTCTTGCTCGTGAACCCACAAATTTAAAGACTGCGCCATGCTCCTAGGTTGCATCTCAATTCTGGATTGTGACTGACTTGCCAGGGCTTCACTCAGTCACCAAAGCATGGTGGAGACTCTCTGAACACCTGCAGGTAAACACAAGAATGGTGTTTTCAGGACTCACCCCATCCTTGTGCTCTCTCTGAACCTTTCTTCCTCTGTCTATTGCTCCGTTTTTGGAATTTTGCATCCTCATTGTACTAGATATCTCTTTGTCTTTGTATGTGTCATTCCCAACCAGACTATAAAAGATATTCTCCACAAGGAAAAAAACATGTTTCAGACCTGTTACATAACTGCCGCAAGAATAGCTGAATAATTAGTTCATGACACATAAAAACTTCTCAAATAACTTTCTAAGGAGATAGGAAACTTGGGTTGTTGAGATATATGAGATTTATTCCTCTTTCTAATTTATCCCTTCTCTTTGCTCTTTTCCACCAAATGATATTTAGTTGAATATTTTAAAGATTATGATAATATGACAAGCCATTTAAAGTTAAAGTAGATAAGTAATATCATCCTAAAGAATCAGAAAAGTGTTTAGACTCTTAAGAAGAATAGATCAGAGGACTAAGACAATGATTCTGGCTCTAAAACATCAGGTCACTATGATTAGGAAGGTAGCTTATCTCCATTTTCTTAAGAAAAAGTAGCATGTAGCTTTTTATTTGATAATAAAATTGTTCTTTCACTGAACACTGTGGCACATGGCTGTAATTCCAGCACTGGGTAGGCTGAAGCATGAAGATTACCTTGAGTTCCAGGCCAAGTGGGGCTATGTAGTGAGTTCAAAGACAGCTTAAACTACATGATGAGATGCTGTCTCAAAAAACCATAAATAAATAAATAAATAAATAGTTCTGTGAACTATACTCAAATAGCACTTGAGTGCATAGAGTCTATGGTGGCAAACCTATGGCATGTGTGTTATGATGTTTTTCTCTTAAGACAAAGGATGTTAATGTAAAGTTGGTTTTTCTAACCTAAAACCTCCCTCACTATTTGGGTTTAATTGCAGTGTTGGCACTTTGCTATAAATTAGTGGGTTTGGGGTTGCAGTTTGGCACTCAGCCTCTAAGAGGTCTGCCGTCACTGACCTGTGTAATAGATGCAGTGTTACCAGCCACGTAGGTCCACACACTTAAGTTTGTTTGCTTGCCACTGACCAGATTGAAGGAAGCCATTTATTTTGGTGAAAAAGGAAACTGATTATTCAAAGTTAGGCTCAAAAGGAAGAAATGGAGAGGGTCATATCACCCAAAGCACCATCTCACCACATACAAATGTGTTAGTCTTTTATAGCAAGGAAACGGGGATACAATGAGATAGTCAATATGTGTGGGCCTGTCCCATCTCTTTCTAGACTCAGACCTCTCCTTTCCTTCTCTGTGAGCAGGAAACTGGACCTGACCTCTTGGCATCAGCACCTGCATATTCTGTCCATTCATCCAGGTGAAGAGAGGTGGAGTGGGAGTTTATGCCTTAGGTCTGAGGAAGTCTGGAGAAACCACTTGTCTATAAAAAAAATCAAACTTTTAAGATTCCATTTAATTTTTCTTGTTACAATAGAAAATAAAATCATCAATCACTATGTTATGGTATATGAAAATCATCATTTTGACTTCCAACCTAGACCATAAATGTTGTGAGACTAGTAACATTTTTGAATTGGAATGTTTTGGACTTTATTTGCCTTCATTAAAGAGACCATGGGAGCTTCTGCATCATAGATAATGATGGCAATCTGCTTCCATTTCCCTTAAACTGCTTCCCTATTCACTGACCTGACATGTTTTTAAATACTACAAAGGAGTTATACTATCTATTATGTGTTGGGTATAAAAATGTGCAACAACCTATTTCCTAAAAAGACTGTAATTACATTTAAGAAATGCTAGTAATAGCTCAAATGGGTAAGTCTAAGTTAGTTGCACGAAAAACCAAGAGACATATCTAACCTTTCTTAAACTCTAGGGCATATGTGTAATTTGAACATTACGTCTTCACTGAGGGTGTGTTTTCTTCCTTTTCAATGAAAAGGGTAATTAGGATGATGATAGAAATAATACTTAGGCTTACGCAGTCTTTGGCTGAAGTTTACCAAGGTGATTTCTCGCTCCACAGTAAGCGTGTGGACTGACCTCAGCTTTAGAAGTCATTGAGCCTTTCACACCTTTTCCCCCCGGGCTTTCTCTTTCTCTAATAAAAGTACTTTAATCTCATCCACATTCCAGACCTGAATACTAGCACTTAAAATGAACTGTCTATATCCCAGTAACTTTTAAAAAAGTAGTTCAAATAAAACAAAGAGTTGTTGAGTCATTTGCTCTCTTTTCCCACCTGGCTGCATCTGTCACATACATGTACTGGCCCCTGATGTGAAGCCCTGATATTGATCTGGAACTTTATTGATTTCCAACTTAATATAGGTATAGTGTCTACCAATAACTTAGGCAGTTCCAGAGGCACTCACTTAATCTTCTTTTGTTCACTTACAAAATGAAAAAAAATGTCTTTACTAGAGTAACTATTAAAGGGTTCCAGTATACTTTACCCCAAGCTGAACTTTGGAATCTGATGAAATACATTTTTAAGCAAGCTCCTGGCTTTGATATATTAATTTGGGATTGGATTTCCTCCAGTGGTTCAAACAAAATGAAAGTGTGATCTTAAAGTATTATATTGTGTTCCTTCCTTTGTTAATATGGATCAGAATTAACTTCTTTCAAGATACCCCAAAGTATCAATGTGCCTCATGCTAAAGTGCATTCTATTTTCCTATGACCTTCTACAGAGTGTAAATTACTCTGTGATTCTACAAGGAGATAAAAAACAGGATGATGTCTCTTCTCATTGCCTTTCATCATTAGTTGTTTAACAAACTACTCTAAAAACTATTGCTTTAAAAACAAAAGTAACAAGTTTTGCTCACAAATCTTTAATTTGGGCAGGCCTTGAGCGAGATGTGTCTTGCTCCAGGGAGTATCAGCTGTAGTGACTGAACTAGACTGGACAGTCCATTTCAGAAATCTTCCACTGACACGGACAGTCACTGCTTGGCGACAGAGAATGCGAGTGGGTCTGTTGTCTAGGGTCATCAATTCCTTGGAACCCAAGGTGCCAATCTTTCATCCTGGTTCAGTATTGTGTCTGCCATATTTGGTTGACTAAAGATGTCACAAATGATGCTGAAATTTAAAAGGAGAGAATATTGGACCATACTTCTTATTGGCAGAAAGGTTAAAGAATGTGGCCATATTTACACTATCTCCTTCATTAATTGATATACATTTATCCAAGACAGCAACTTGGGCTGCATCTATGATCCTTTCTTATCTCTTGTTGTTCTTTAAATGATCCAATCTAGAAGTACATCTGCTGGTTATTGCATATAACTTATAATTACATAATTCAATATTATTTATATCATATCTATGTATACATATCGATTACTGGGTCCTTCTAATTGGCCCCAGAATCTTTCCAGCTCTTGCAAGCACCATCATCACTTCTCTAGTACACACATATCCCTCCTCCAACTCCGACCTGGTCTTTGCATCAGTCTTGCTTCTCCCTCTACTCCAGTTGTAGTGATTTTGTTCTAGTTATAAATCACATCACTGCCCTGATTGAAATTCCTCAAATGTCCTTCATCACTGTAAGGTAAAGTATGTGTTTGTTTGCACAGCTCAGAAGAACCTGTGTAATTGGACCCTGCATAATCTACCTCCTCTTCCAACTGTACCTTTTTAATTTCTTGCTAAACCTTTGGATCTCAGGCTTCAACTTCACTCAAATCTTGATGTTCTGTGAATGATTTTGCTTCCTCTTACCTCCAGGTTTTTGTTCAGGCTGGTCTCTTTCTTTGAAATGTTCTTTCCTCCTCCCTTCCTTCTCATGTTCTCTCATTCTCTTTCCTGGGATAATTCACTGTTATTCTTCAGATTTCAGATTAGTTTTCAACTGGTCATTTCCTCCATAAAGCATTTCATGATACCTCATTTATTCATTCACAAAATATTAATTAAGTACCAATGATATGTCAGGTACTGCTATAGGCCTTGTGAATACTATAGTGAGTAAAAGAACCTTCTATCATGGGGTTTACTCTTCTAGATGAAAAGTTTGAAGAGAAACAAGAATATAGGCAAAATATATTGTATGTGTGGTGGTGCTAAGAACTAAGTAGAAATAAATGAAGTAGACGGGCTAAGTAGAGTATTGGGGAACTGAGAGGTTGAAGTTTTTTTGGCCCAGTGCCCAAGGAAGATGTCAGCTGACTCAGATTTGATTGTGGTGAGCAGGCCAGATAAGAGGCTATCTGATAGAACAATATGCCAGACAGAGGAAGCAAATAACTGCAGAGGCTCAGAGATAGCAGTGGGCTGCTGTGTTTGAAGAATGCAGCGGTCAGAGTGGTGGCAGAGAACTAGGAGGAGAGCAAAGAGGGGAATTTGAGATCAGGAAGGTTATTGGGCCCTGCTCCAGCAAGCCTTGCAGGTTACTTTTGGACTTTAGTGCTTGTCCTAAGCAAGGTGGGACACAATGGGAGAATTTGAGAAGAGGAACAAGTTGCTCTGATTCATGGTTCAAAGGATCTCCTTTTCTCCTCAAATCCTTCCACATTATCCTCTACTTCTTTATACAACTTTCACCTTTCTTCCTTTCTAGTGTCTGGATTTGGTGAGGAGAGATGCTGTGTCCAACTTGTTAATATTTTATGCCCAACACCCAACCCAGTGAACCAGAGATTCTCAATAAGGCTGTGTTTCATTGCACTGAAGTACTGTGTAAATGAAAGTCCATCTCCATGCTGATCTTTAGCTCTTATTTATGGCTACAGCTTATTTAGGTTGATAATAGTAAATCTTAATCCATGAGTGTGGAAAAGAGGTAAGAGTCAAGAATGGTAAAGAGAAAAAGGGAAATCAGACATGGTAGACTTTATCTGTAATCCCAGAATTCCAGGAGAATGTGGCAGATGGGTTGCAAGTTCCAGTTCAGCCTGTCTCAAAATAAAAACTAAAGATAACTGGATATGTAGTTCAGTGGGAAGGCCCTGAGTTCAGTGGAGCACTCATGGAAGTCTTCTTTGAACTAAGAAATTCAGTTTTTGTTTCTATCCTGTCTCTAGTGGAGAATTTCATTGGCCTATCTGTAAAACCTAGATGTGGCCGTTGAGTTCTCCAGTCTTTGACTTCAGGGAGGGGATACTTCATTTTGGGACCACTAGGGCCATTATAAGGACAGCAAGGCAGGAATGGTCAGGACACCAGTATGCTTGTTATAGAACGTCATTTCCCACTCATGTCTCTGTGGGTGTTCATGCATATGCACATGTGTGTGTGTTCAAGGAATTCATTACTCTTTCATACAAGTTTATCATTGTATGCTATTTACCTAGCATTTGAATGGAGAGACCTTTGTCCTCAGTCAACTCACAATTCAGCAGAGGCTTGTGTTAGCTTCCTGTTACTATAACAAAATATACATACCAATCTACTTATACAGAGAAAAGGTTTATTCCTCTCACAGATTAGAAGATTACATCCTATTATCATTGCTTTGGGCCTTTTTCAAAACAGCACATCATGATGGGAGCATGTGGAGAGCAAAGACAAAAGAAGAGGCTGGGGTCTGCAGTTCCCTTCCAGGGCTGCATCCAGTCATTTATGAACCTTCCACAAAACCTTGCCTTTCAAAGGTTCCATCAAGTCCCACTCTGGGGACCAAGCTTTTAACACATGGGCCTCTGGGGGGGACACTGTAGTCCAAAGGATAGATAGCAAGGTGACATAACTACGGAGCAGTGTAGTGAGTAATTAGTGGAGAAATAAGTACCTGTTTCAGGAAGTAAATAGAACAGAATGTATTTGGTAGAAAAATATGCAATACTATATGATTAGCATTTCTTGAACACCAGCTGGCACAACTGCTCACTGACCATGGCGACATTCTTCATGTTCGGTTTGCTGGATAAGATCCTAAAGACCTATACTTGGCTACCGTTTGGAATCACATTTGACTTATTAATGTACAAAATACTTAAACTGAAGAAAACAAAACAAAAAGAAAAATCTGTATTTATCACTTTGGTTTAAATTGTAGAGAAAATAAATTCTAAAGAGACTGTCCAAACTTTGCATATGGGAAAACAAAGAGGAAAACCGAACCTCTGAGCCTGGAACAAAATGATCCCGTTTTGTTACCTAAATAGAAAGGAATGACAGTCTCCTCCTTAGGACTGCTTTGGAGTGAGTTAGCGACGGCCTCTTTACTCAGAGGCCCCTCCCTTTGCTGATGCATTGGTCTCTTCCCGTTTACTTGGTGCAGACAATGTTCCGAGTCTTGGTGCCTCAGTGCACAATGAGGGCTTCATGTAGTCAGTTGTGCTTCTTCCTTCACTGCACTGCAGGAGGAGAAAGGATGCTTAGGAGCTTGCCTCACCACCACGAGCACTCCTGCCCAGGCATCCTCTTTCCTACTCCTCCTCCTGAAGCTTGCAGGGTGCTCATCTGTACTGCATCTGTCTTGTCAGAGCCCAAGAAGATTGCTGGTGTGCTGCTCCTGGTCTACAGATGAAAGGTGTACACAAGTCAGATGCATACATTTCTCTAAATCTCTGGTTAGCTCCAGGATTAGCATTTGTAAAACTTTACCATCTATACATGTAGACTGACCCAGACATCAAGCACTAGTGTTGTGTCTATACTATAACTGTAGAGACATGCAACCAATTGAGTAAAATTAACTTCAAGCACACATTCTAAATTGGAGAAGTATTTGCACAATTACATCGTAGCAACACAATTGACTTATCCTGAATGCTTTTATCATTGACTATTTTTTTTTTTTGAGACAGGGTCTCACTATGTAGTGCAGGCTGGTCTTGAACTTGCTTATGTAGCCCAGGGTAGCCTTACACTCACAGCAGTCCTCCTGCCTCAGCCTCCCGCATGCTGGAACTACAGGCATGCACCTCCATGCCTGGCTTCATTGACTTTGACTTGGAAGTTGCTGTGCTTACTATACACAATAAACTTAAACCATATTTTGCCCGTAAGTGTTAAGGAAGTACAATTTAAAACATATAGCAAATCAAATGAACCTCCCCAAATTAGGTGCTTCATTTAGCTGTATTGTGTGCATTTTATTTCCAATATGATAACATCAAGGGGCTTTAGAAGCCTCCATTAAATAATAATGTCTCTTCATACAGGATTTTGCATGTTTTTTGAGAGAAAAGCTATTTATCCACTTAATATTGAACAAAAGGCATTCCTTCTGTCCTTTCTACATTATTGTTGCTGTGTGTGTTTGCATAGGCAAACTGTGGTGGCTTTATATTATTTTGTACTATGGACTCTTTTCTACATACAGTTAAAAAAACAGTTTCTATAGAGTATCATTAATTTTACCTAAGGATAAAATGACGAGCCTCTTCTATCTCATGCTATTATGTTGCTCACCATGCTTTGTTTATGTAATAAGTGTTTATTCATTGTCTACTGCAAGGCAATAACTGTTGTAAGCACTACAGATCCAACACAGAATAATCAGGAAATTATTCTTGCCCTCATGAAGCTTCTACTTTACAAGAGGGATGGGGCAGAAGGTATATGCGATAAACAATTACCATAAATATTTAAATAATTTAGATTATGTACCATACTTAAAACTAAAGCTGGGACTAGAGGAAAAAGTAAAACAGATTAGGGAGTAAGAGCATGGATTCCAGTATTAAATAGAAAATAGTGAAATCAGGAGAGGCCTTATTAAGGAGGTGAGGTGTGAGCAAAGATTTGAGGAAGGCAAAAGTGAACCAAGCAGATAAACTAGGGTAAGGTGGTCGCCTGAAGTGGCC
>RJWT010008686.1:0-25957 GCA_004365215.1 Cuniculus paca | reverse complement strand
CCCCTCATTTCAAAACTACTTATCCCATCATTCTTGCCACTCTCTGAAACTGTTCTGGAAGTCTTCTTTTGTGAATTTCTGGGGCTGCCTCCATTTTCCAATTCAAAATGTTTACAGCAATTTCTGTCAAATGAAAATATTATGTTGTGCACCTTACTTATTGAATTGGCAACCCTGTCTCTTCTGGCTTTCTCCCTACCTTTTTTTTTTTTTTTTGAGAGAGTGTCTCAATAGGTAGTTCCAACTAACCTTGAACTCACTATGTAGCCAAGGCTGGCCTCAAACTTGTGGGAATCTTCCTGCCTCAGCCTCCAGAGTTCTGGGATTACAGGCATGCGCAACCATGCCCAGCTGTCCTAAAGTAAAAATGACCTTGAAAGGAAAGCATTTGTATCAATTCAGAAGACAGAGGCAGCCACAACAGTGCCAATGAAGACATTCATGAAAGAGGTCTTCCAGAACTGCTTCAGAAAATGACAAGAACAATGGGATAAGCTATGTTCAAAGCGATGGGGAGAATTTTGAGGGGAATTAATGACTCTGTAATATATAAAATTACATGACTATGTAATAAATTTCTTAAAAAATTAAACATTCACCTGATTTTTTTATCACACCCAGTATTAAAAATTAAGTTCAATAACACTCTTGTAGAGGTTGAAAAATTTGCTGTGAAGGGCAGAGAGTATGTTTTATACTCTTCGCTTAGGCCACTGAGCTACATCCCCAGCCCTGGTGTTTTTGAGACAGGGTCTCACTATGCCGTTCAGGCTGGCCTTGAGCTCATTTTGTAGCCCAGGCTGGTCTTGAACTCACAAGGATCTGCCTGTCTCAGCCTCCCAAGTGCTGGGATTACAGGCTTGAGCCACCATGCCTGGCTAGGTTGTGCAGTCTTTATCACTACTATTTAACTGCCTCTGAAGTGCAAAAGTAACCACAGATAATTTATAAATGAATGGACATTTTTATGTTGCATTTCAACAAAACATTTTTTCAAAAAAAAATAGGCAGTAGGCCATATTTGGCCTGCAGAACACATTTTGCTGACTCCAGTTCTGGTATATTAACAATTGCTGTGATAATTAGCTGTACTTGTAATGGAAGCACAAAACAGGACACAAGAAAATGCTTTCTTGATGTTTCAAAAAAAATTCTGAAACTCAATTAGCAGAGGTAAGTAATCGAATCCCTAGAATGAAAGTAACCACTGAGAAGATGAGTCACCTCTCTACCTAAATCCTTGGCAGTCCACCAAATGGCACAAAAAGCAACAGTGAAAGTCATACAAGCACAGTAGCTATATCCGCAGCTGCACACTGCAGAGTAGATAAGATTCACAGTTTAAAACTGTGAAGTCAACACCTTAATAGAACAAGTCTGAGACAAACAAGACTAAATCAACCATTATAACATATAATTCATAACATTCAATTTTTCATCAAAATCTTCTAGACATGTGGAGAAAGTATAAACAGTGACCACTAGTGGCTACAAAAATAATCACTCACTAGGAACTCATCAAAGTGGGCCACTATTTTGTATAATCAAAGTTATATAGCATTTATTTAAAATATATTCAAGCATATAAGGGAAACATGTTTGAAGAAAGTAAAAACATTGTGGTATCAATGTATACAGAGAATACTAAGAAAAATAATAAATGTGATAGAACTAACCAAATGGAAATTTAGAGTTTAAAGGGCATGGCTGAAACAGTTCTGGAAGAGCTCTTTCACATCTTTATGGGGTATGAAATGAAACAGAGTAATGCTGCTGCCAAATCTGGATTGCACAATTGTCCTTCACAACTAATGAAGAAATAAAGACTTTCCAAAACACAGAGAATCTAAAGAAATTTACTATCAAACCAGCATTGAAGAAAATGCCCAGTGGAATCTTAAGCAGAGACAGTGAGGCAATACCTCAAACGACCCCAAAGGAAAGAATATATTTAACTGAAAACCCAGTTAAATGAAAGAAAAAATAAAGCAGTTAGTATGGACAAAATAATATAACAGTAATCAGTAACTACCTTTCAACGACAACTCTCAATATGAGTGGTCTTAACCTCCCAATCAAAACACACGGATTGGGAAACTGGATCAAAAAACCCCACAAAACTTATATGTAGGTTGCAAGAGACACAAAGGGACACAAAGACTGAACATGAACAGATGGAAAACAACACTGCATGCAAACAGAGTCCAATAACCAGCAGGTGTAGCCATCTTCATTTCGGAAAACTGGACTTGAAGTCAATATGGATGAGAGAAGACAAAGAAGGTCACTACATATTGGTAAAGGGCATAATTCAACAGGAAGAAATAATAGTGGTAAATACATATGCACCAAGTGGTGCCACATACAATTTTATAAAACAAAAACTTCTTAACATTAAGAGGGAAAAGAGACACCAGTGCAATCATAGTAAGAGACTTCAATGCCACACTCTCATAGACAAGTTGGTAAAGCAAAAATTCAACAAAGAAATATCAAAAGTGAACCATATTATGGAACAAATGAACATAACAGTTATCTACAAATTGTTTCATTCAACAACAGCAGAATACACATTCTTCTCAGCAGCACACAGAACTTTTCCCAAATAAGCCACACTTTAGGCCATAAGACATGTACAAAGAAATACAAAATAATCAAAATTACCTGTTGCATTCTACCAGGTCACATAGAATGAAACTAGAAATCAGCAGCCAAAGAAACTACAGACACTATGCAAAAGCTTAAGACACTAAATAATACATTCCTGAATAATCAATGGGCTGCATAAGAAATTAGGAAAGAAATTAAACAGTTTTTATAATTAAATGACAATGCAAGCCACCAAAACCTATTGGAAATTTTCTGAGTCCCTGGTTTAAAAAAATAGAAGATCATGGAATAAATAATCTAATGATGCATTTCAAAATCCTAAAAAAATGAACAATTCAATTTCAAAACTTATAAATGCAAAGAAATCATAAAATTCAGAGCAGAAACTAATGAAACTAAATCTAAAGAACAATACAAAAGATCAGTGAGTTGGTTTGTTCTTTGATAAATAATAGTAATAAGCCTGTAACCAAACTTACCCAGAGAAGTAAAAACCCATATCAACGTGCTTAAAAATTAAATGATGAGATTACAACAGACAAGTTCTAAATAATTATAAGAAACTATTTTGAAAACTTGTATTTTAATAAGTCAGAGAATCTACAATAAATGCATTAATTCCTAGACTTATGAAAGAATACATAAAACCCTGAACAGATCACTAACAAGCAATGAAAATGAGGCATTAATACAAACTATACCAACTAAGAAAATCCCGGGACCTGAGGGTTTTACTCTGAATTTTATCAGAATTTCACAGAATAGCTAACAGAAATAGAAGTGATGAACAAAATATACAGTGACTTTTTAATTTAAAAAAATATATAGTAAAAATATTGCCATTTATTCCCTCAAACTGTCCTCTCTCACTTTGAACACACTTGCCTCATCCTTCTTGGAACTTGCTGAAACAGCAGTGGAAGAGTTCTTTCACGTCTTTATGAGGTATGATCAGAAATATGGTGATGCTGCTGTCAAGTGCCATGCTACCGGAAGGCACAAGCCAATATCCTTAATGAACACAGACACAAAAATCCTTAACAAGATACTTGCAAACACAATACAACACATCATTAAAAATAATTTATATCATGACAAAGTCAGTTTAGAATCCATGGAAAATAAAACCTCCATAAATCAGTAAAACGTAATATATAGTACTATATAACTAGAAGGAAAAAAAATCAAATTATCACTTCAAAATATGCTGAAAAAGCCTTTTAAAAAATCCAGCACCTATTCATAATGGGTGGATCTCCAGACTACAGTTGTAAGTGAAATAAATCACAAAACACTAAATATCACATGGTTTCTCTGAGTGACCCAAAATAATAATAATTTTGAAGAATAAAATAAAGACAGATGATGTGAAACAGGGAGGTGGACTTCGTGGAGATGAGGAAGAAGATATTGAGAAATGGAGAGAAGAGCATGGAGTAAAGGAAAAGTTATCAGAAATGATTGAGATATGCTAGTATATAACATTTCTGCTAATATATATATATATAAATTCCCCCAAATGACTAACAAGTATAATCATATGTATAAAAAACTGATAAAATAAAATTAAAAAGGACAAAACTGCCAATCAGAACATGTCTTGAAATCAATAAAAATGTCTTGAAAATAATAAAGACATACGACATTCTCAAGTAAACAGAAATTGTAGGAATACGTTACTACTAAAATTTTGCAAAACAGTACTAAAGTTTGGAAGGCAAGGATGTTAGACCTAATTTTAAACTGATATTATTGTAATTTTGGCCTGTTTCTCTGCTCTTATTTTCTATAGCTAAATGCATTAAATAACCATAAATATGTGTGAATATGTACATGCTATAATTTATGGCATCAATATAAATGGGGGTGCCCCATAGGTATGTATAAAAATAAAATTTTTATAACCCGTAGAAGGTAAATATGGGCCAACTCAAAGCACATTGTTCAAACTTTAGTTTCCAAATATACTTGCCAAGATAACCACAAAGAAATCTCAACTTACAAAAAGAAAAAAAAGGAATCAAAATGTAACTATAATAAATTAATTAAACACAAAAGTTTGCAAGAGGGGAGAGAACAAAAAAATCTGAAAACAAAAATGACAAAAGTGCTGTCACATTAGCAATTAATATAAATTGATTAAACATCACCATCAAAAAGTTTAAAATGGCAGAATGGATAGAAAAGGAATTAAAATACATTATGAAGATGTACAATTTCCCACAAGGAATGTAAACATATCTGTAGTGCTAATAAACTAAAATAGTAATAAAAATACAGAGTTGGAAGAAGAGGAAGGAAAGCATGGAAACGGATGAAGGGGATGAAAAAAGAATTAAGATGATTATGTGCATGGACCCACTCCCCACAAGGAATGTTATCATTATGTACTACAAAGATGTACTAATACAAATTAAAAAAAAACTTCTTAAAGAAACAATACACATGATTCAACTAAATGCTATCTACAAAAGAGTCACTTTATATCTAAAGACGTACATTTGCAGAAAGTAAAAACATACAAATAGTTCACACAGAGAGGTGGAATGGTTAGACTATTATCATTTAAACACTTCAAGCCCCAAACTATTACAAAAGACTCCCCTAAACATGGTATATTAATAAAATTCAATTCAAAGGAGGAAAATATGAAGGTACCGAACCATAGCAGTGTGGAGAGAAAATGATTTGTAACTTGATTGTATATGTTGGGGCAGAGATCAACAGTGATACAACATTTTTCAGTTTTCTTATAGGTCACCAAGCCTCCTCTATTTCAGGAAGCAAACCATATGTAAATCGAAGCTCTTACTGGGGAGGTTGGTTCTATCAGCCTTTTCCATGGTGGCATTTCATCCCCAGTTGACAGTAGCAATGATGACTAGTGGACTTCACTTTTCATTCTAGTATCTCCATGAATGTTTTAGCCTACAGTTGATAAATACTGGACAGACATCATTATTATACTCTGCTCGCCACATAGAGAAACCTTCTGTCGCAAGACTGCTCTAATTCTTTAATTTTCAGAAGATACTTAGGTTGTACAATCATCCCCATGACGTTTTTGGTTCTCATTTCATGTTTATAATTAATTTAGCTATCCATAACTAACACTACTATAAGTAGCTTTTTATAGATATCCTCTGTGGAAAGAAATTTGAGCTATAATCTGAAATCAATTTACAGCCTTCTCATATAAGGAGAAAAAGAAATGTACAACATACAATACATTTGTCAGATTGAAATAATTAGCTCAAGTGTCCACATGAGTCTAGTCATGATTTTCCTGTCACATTATTCTTTCAATATCATCTACATCTGAAAAAATGGGGAAAATATCCTATATGAAAAGTTTAAATGGTTCCTATATTTGGAATTTCACTGATTGAAACACCTTTTCAGATGTTAAAGACCATGCTACTTTGAGACTTTAAATACTTCAATCTTTGCATCTTTAACCAACCAGCATTACACCTAGCTAGAATTCAACCGAGCAATAGCGCATCAGGAAGTAAAGCCATAATACCTATTACTCTGCTGTGCTACACACAGAAAGCTGGCCTGTGGATTTGCACATTCCCAGCAAGAACAGGTAAGTAGGTTCCACATATCAACCTCATCACAGTCACATTTATAAAAGTGGATTCACGTGGGATTGTTTCTTTCCCTTTGCTATCAGAGTTCAGTATCAGTATTTTAATGCCTTGTTTATTTTGCTAAAGATGATCATAAATTATCATTCTTTGATCTTTACATTGCTCCATGCTTTGCTGAACAGCAACTGCCATTATTGGTTATTTATAGTATCATGGCCTGTGATGGAAAGGCCAGTAAAATCCTGAATATATAAAAGATGAAGATCATTGTAGAAGTATTTTAAAATGTAAACAAAAACTACCACTGGGAACCAACTCCCAGACTTTATAATAATATGAATGCAAAATTTCACAGGTAAAATCTATTCTAAACAATGCTAGTAATGAGATGGAAATGGTAAGCTATAACAATTAAACACTGTTAAGATGGAAAATATGTTTATTTAAATATGAAGAGTAAAAGGGTCTACTTTAGGATATTCTTGAGTATTTTTTCATTTCATAAAAATAAATTCCTTTCATTTTTACCCTAGGCTTTAAAATAACATTGATTTTATTGGCAAAACTACTGTATCATGTTCATATTTGCATGCTTTAGACATTTTGTTAACAAATATTTTCACTTTAATAATTTGATGTCTTCAAAATTATTTAGTAAACAAAATTAATTTAATTTTTTAAAACTAAGTTTCCAATTAACTCACTAAAGCTTTTTGAGGTCATGGTATCCTAACTAATGTTTGCTTAGAGAAGTTTGTATTTAATTTAAAAGAGGGAAAAGCTGTTTTTGGAAGAAAAGAACATATGAGAAAATTTAATTTAAACTTACTCTTTGACCCAAAGATATCATAACTCAAGGTATTTCTCTTTTTTATTCTTTTATAACAACAATTTTCAAACATATTCATATAAAATATAATCAAAGTTAATAAATATAACATATTTATATACATGAGATGGAATATAGCTTATAAAGAATTGATCCACATACATATTAAAAACTGATCTACAGCAGCTTAAAAAAAGGAATTAATTATATTCTCAAGACAATATTATTGTCATCAATTTCTTTTTTAACTTGGTAGTTTCTGCAATTACATTTTTTTAAAGAGAAAAAAAGATAAGAAAACCATGAAACCAAGTTTCAAAACAGGTTAGTAGAACAGTTACAATAGTTGATACATTGCATATTGTTGTCTTCATAGTAGTTATTCAGAGTACAGGATAAAGGCATGATATTTTGTCTAAACACTATTAGCACAAAACATTCTTTTCAAGAAACAAATAAAAGCTAGCTGTATAATTACCTTAACTATCTTGTGTGTGTGTGCGTATATATATTTCTTTTCCCTTTCTTCCTTTCCCCATCACAGTTTGTCTTTTCTTTTGAACACTTACTTCCCAATTCACAATTATATATTGTGTATTTTGGATCTTATTTACTAATTCAGTTTCTCACACTAGTGAGACAATACAATTTTTATACATATTGATCTTATTAATTTCACTTATGAAAATGATCTCGAGTTGCATCCATTTACCTATCAAAGTCTACAGTTTATCCTTTTTTATGGCTCCATTATATTTAAAAACACATCTTTTTTATCCATTCCTTGGTTGATGGGCACCTGGGTAATTTCCACAACATAGCTCTTACAAATTGTGCCGCTATAAACATGGATGCACATATATCACTGTGGTATGATGTTTTTAATTCTTTTAGGAAGATACTCAGGAGGGGAATAGCTGGGTCGAATGGGACCTCTAATCCTAGTTTTTTGAGGAATCTCCGCTCTGATTTCAACAGTGGTTGTACCAGTCTACATACCCACCAAGAGTGGAAAAGGTTTTCTTTTTCCCAACAGCATTGCCAGCATTTGATTTTGGTTGATCTCTTGATGACAGTCCTTCTTTCTGGAGATGGAATTTCATCATAACCAGTGATGTTGAACATTTTTTCACATATTCATTTGCCATTTGTATTTCTTCATCTGAGAAGTGTGTATTCATCTCAGAAGCATATTTTTGGATTGGGTCTTTGAATTTGGGAGGGTCTGAATTTTTTTCAGTTCTTTATATGTTTTAAATAGAAGTCCTTTGACAGACAGTTGGCTAAAATTTTTTCCCACTCTGTGGGTTTTCTTTTCACATTGTTGGTGATTTCTTTTGAAGTGCAAAAACTTTTTAATAAGATGAAATGTCTGTTTCTAATTCTTTGAAATACTTCTCCTGCAGTTTAGGTTTTGTTCACGAACTCTCTACCTACCTCTATGTCTTCAAAATGTCTACCTACCTTGTCTTCCAGTAGATTTAGTGTTGCTGTTTTAATATTTAGATCTTTGATCCATTTTGACTTTAGTTTAGTGCATGGTGATACGCTTGGGTCTAGTTTTAGTTTTTGGCATATGGAAAGCCAGTTTTTCCAGCACCACTTATTAAAGAGGCTATCTTTCATCCAGTGAACATGTTTGGCCCCTTTGTTCAAAGTAAGGTGGCTGAGTGTGTTTGTAGTTGTGGTTGTATCTTCTAATCTATTCCATTGATCCTCAGGTCTGTTTTGATTCCAGTACCATGCTGATTTGATTACAGTATAGAAAGCCAATTTTTTTCAACACCATTTATTAAAGAGACCATCTTTCTTCCAGAGAATATGTTTGACCTTTTTGTCAAGGTGGCTGAGTGTGTTTGGGGTTGTGTCTGCATCTTACATTCTGTTCCACTGATCCTCAGGCCTGTTTTTTTGTTGTTGTTGTTGTTGTTTGCTTGTTTTGCTTTTTGCCAGTACCATGCTGATTTTACCACAGTGTCTTTGTAGTATAGTTTCAGGTCTGAGATTGTGATGCCCCCTGACTTGTCTTTCTTGCTGAGAATTGTTTTTGCTATTCTAGATCTTTTCTGGGTTCCAAATGAATTTTATGAGTGTTTTCTCTAGATCTGTGAGGTATGTTAATGGTATTTTGATTGAGATTGTATTAAATCTGTATGTCAGTTTTTCACTATGTTGGGTCTTCCTATCCAACAGCAAGGAATATCTTTTCATCTTCTGATATCATCTTCAATCTCCTTTTTTAGAGTACTGTAATTTTGCTCTATGAATCTTTTTCTTCTTTGTTAGAGTGATTGTTTTGGTTACTTTTTTCTCATTGTTGAGACAAAATACCTGATGCTCAAAGTGAAGGAAGGAGAGGTTTATTTTTACAGTCTTGGGGGTTTCAGTCCACACTCAGCTGGCACCAAGACAGGGTGGCATGGCTGAGAGCCAGCCATTCATGGAAGCTGCAAGAGCAAGAGAAAACTGTACCAAAAGGAAAAAACACGCCTCATTTTTGACCTTACATCATGTCAGCTCCACCCCTGGGAGGGTGCAGAACTCACATCCCAGCACTAGACAATGAATCAAACACAAATGCTAGATTCAGCCACTTTAATGACTGCATAAGGCTTGGGGTGAGGACACCTACAAACCATAACATTGATTGTTAAGTATTTCATATTTTTGGATGCTATTGTGAGGTGTGTGCTTTCCCTAATTTCTCTCATTGTGAATTTGTTGCTTGTGTACAGGAATGCTATTCACTTTTGAGAGTTGACTTTGTAACCCACTACACTACACTACTGAATTTGGATACTTAATATTCAAGTTTTTTGGTGGAGTTTTTGGGGTCTTCTATGTAGAGTATCATGTCATCTACAAATAATGGTAATTTAACTTCTGCCTTTCCTATCTTTATTCTGTTCTTTTTCTCTTGTCTAGTTGCTCTAGCTAATGTTTGCAGAACTATATTGAAAAGGAGTGGTGATAATGGGCATCTTTGTCTCATTTTTTTTAATATTAGAGTGAAAATTTTCAGTTTTTGACCTTTTAGTATGATATTAGCTGTTGGTTTGTCATATATAGCTTTTATAAGATTGAGGCAAAGATCATTTACCCCTAGTGCTGGAGTTTAGCTCAGCAGCTCAAGCACTTGCCTGGTAAGTGTAAGGTCATGAGTTCAATCCCTGGTACCAAAAAAAAAAAAAAAAGACCATTAACTGAGTTTTCTGTGGTGCTTTTATCATGAATGAATGCTGGACTTTGTCAAATGCTTTTTTCTGCATCTATTGAGATGATCATGTGATTTTTGGTTTTGGTTCTGTTAATGTGTAGTATTACATTTATTGATCTGTGCATTTTGAACCATTGCTACAACCCTGGGATGAATCCAACTTGGTCATGGTGTATGATCTTCTTGATGACTTGCTACATTCTGTTTGCCAGTGTCTTATTGAGGATTTTGCATCTTATTCGTTAGAGAGATTGGCCTGCAGATTTCTTTCTTAGTTGGGTTCTCCTTTGATTTGAAATCAGAACAATACTTGTGGCCAGGAATGACATTGGAAGTACTTCTTTCCTTTCAATTTTTTTTTATTTTGAAGGGAATAAAACCAAACAAAATGAAACAGAACAGAGTTGATCAAAACAAAGCAATGAACGTGGTACAAGATTTCAAAACAAGATAAAAGGAAATCAATAACAGCTACCATAATGCCTCTTGTTGTCTTCAAAATAACTGCCCATACCATCAGGCATAATACAATCAAACAAAACAGGGCAGAATAAAAAAATCAAAACAAAGCAATGAAAGAAATACAGGACTTCAAAACAAGATAACAGGAATACAACAGTGGCTACTATAATGCCTCTTCTATTTTTTGGTTTTGTTTTGGTGCCAGGGATCAAACTCATGACCTTGTGCTTTGCCAGGCAGGTGCTTATGCCACTGAGCTAAATTCTCAGCCCCCAATAATGCCTCTTATTATCTTCTAAGTAGCTGCTTATACCATCAGACACAATACAATCAAACAAAACAAAATAGAACAAAATCAATCCAAACAAAACAATGAAAGCAATACAGGGCTTTGAAACAAGATAATAGGAAATCAATAATGGCTACCATAATATATTTTGTTATCTTTGAAATAACTGTTCATGCCATTGAGTATAATAAAATCAAACAAAACAGAACAGAATAAAACCAAACTATACAGAACATTAAAAAAACAGCATTTCAAAACATGATAATAGATTAACAATGACCACTGCCTTCCAAGACATTTCCTCCCCTTTCATTTTCACATATCCATTGTGCATTGTGAATCCCACTAGCTCCTTTAGTTTTTTATACTAGGGAGACAACATGATGTCCACCCATGTGATTCTGAACCATTTCACCTGTGAGCATGATCTCAAGTTGTATCCCTTTACCTACAAGAGCCTTGAGGTTATCTTTCTTTATAGCTGAGTAGCTTTCATTGTATAAACCTGCTGTATCTTTCTTATGCATTCTGCTGTTGATGGGCAAGCTACCCCTACTTTTTTCTGACTCCCTATCACATAGAGCATTATTCTCTCTCCTTTGACTTTCAGTCTATGGATTTTCTTTCAAGTTAGATGTGTTTCTGGTATAAAGTATATTCAAGGATCCTGTCTCCTGATCCACTCTGCCTGTGTTTCTTTCTATTGATGAATTGAGGCCATGTACATTAATGGTTATGGTCAACATACACTGGCTCATCTCTGCCATGCTATTTTTCTGCCATTGGCTGCCTACTTTTCCCATCCATTCAACTTTCTGTCCCACTCAGTGATCCCCCTCTGCCGCTGTTCCTGAAACCTTGGTCATTTTTATCTCTCTCTAGAATGTCCTTCAGTATTCTTCTTGATTTAGTTTTGTCAATTCAACTGTTTCTAGAAATCTGTCCATTTTTCTGTGTTTTCCATCTTATTATAATATAGGTTCTCATAGTAGGTATTGATGATCTTCTGGGTTTCTATGGGATCTGTTGTGATTTTCCCCCTTTCATTTTTAGTTGCTTGAATTTGTGTTTTTTCTTTCCTCTTTTTGATGAGGTTGGTTAATAGTTTATCAATTTTATTCTTTCAAAGAACCAACTCTTCAATTTTTGATTTGATTTTCTCCCTTATGTGAGCTTTGGGGTTTTTTTTTGTTCCTCTCTTTCTGAGTTTGAAGTTCAACATTAGGTCACTTATTTGAGCTCACTCTGTTTTCCTGATATGTGAGTTAACTGCTATAAATTTCTCTTATAGGTCTGATTTCATTGTGTCCCATAAGTTTTGGTATGTTGTATCGACATTATCATTTAATTGTATATACTTTTTAATTTCATCTTTAATTTCCTCTGTGACCCTTTCGTTGATCAGAGTGGTGTTGTTTAATTTCCACGTGTTAATGTAGTTTTTGCAGGTTTCCTTTTCATTGATTTCCAGTTTCATTGTGTTATAGTCCAATAGTACGCATGGGATGATTTCAGTCCCTCTACCTTTACTTAAACATGTTTTGTCAGCTAATATACAGTCTATTTTGGGGAACATCATATGTGCAACTGAGAAGAATGTGTATTCTGATGTTTGGGGTGGAACACTCTGTAGACATCTACCTAGTCCATTTGTTCACAGACTTGGTTTAATTCTAATATTTCTTTGTTGATTTTTTGTTGATTTGATCTATTTGTGAAAGTAGGACATTAAGGTCCCCTATTACAACTATCTTAGTGTTTATTTGGTTTTTTTGTGTGTGTCATTTAACATTTGTTTTACGTAGTTGAGAGAGCCTGTGTTTGGTGCATAAATATTTATGATTGCTATCTCTTCTGAGAATTTTCCCTAGCAAATATGTAGAGACCTTCTTTGTCTCTTTTGATCAGTTTTGGCTTAAAGTGCAACTTGGCTGCAAATAGAATAGCTACCCCTGCTTTTTTCTGGGTTCCTATGGCATGGAGAATTGTTTTCCATCCTTTGACTTTTAGTCTATGGGTTTCCTTTTGGGTTAAATGTGTTTCTTTAATATAGCATATTGTAGTATCTTGCTTGTTGATCCATTCTGCCAGCCTGTTTCTTTTGATTGGTGACCTGAGACCATTTATGTTGATGGTTATAACTGATATGTACTGTGTTTTCTTTTTTATGTTGTTTGTTTTTTCCCTTTTTTTTTTCTCAGTATAATTGCTTGTCATGCTTGGCAGCTTCTTTCTATTGATGTTCCTGTGTTTGTGGTCTTCATTATCTCTTTGTAATATGTCTTTCAGCATACTCTGTAGAGTCCTTTCTGTAAGGTGGTCATAAATTTATTCAATTGTTCTTTGTCATGGAAGTATCTTATTTCTCCATCAATTTTGAAAGATAGTTTTGTAGGTTACATCAGTCTGGGTTGAAGATTGCTTTCCTTTAGGGCTTGAAATGCTTCACTCCAAGCTCTTCTTGATTTTAGGGTTTGTGTTGAGAAGTCTGACATGATTCTGATGGGCTTTCCTCTATGGGTGACTTGTTTCTTTTCTCTAGCTGCTTTTAATATTTTGTTTTTGTGTTGAATTTCTGGAATTTTGATTATTATATGCCTTGGTATAGATTTACTTTGGTCAAGGCTATTTGGAGTTCTATATGTTTCATTTATTTGCATGCCGAATTCTTTAATAATGTTTGGAAAATTTTCTGCCATTATTTCTGTGAAGAAGTTTTTAATGGTTTTTGTGCTATCTACAGTTTTCCCACTGATTCCAATCAATTTTATGTTGTTTTTATTTGCTTCATTATGTAGCTGTTAGATTGATTCTTTTATGCACTCTTGTAATTTTTAAGATACTTTTCTTTCCATGGTCACTAGTTGCATTTCTGTCTTCTAAATCTGATATTATATCTTTGCCTTCATTCAATCTGCTGCATATACATTCAATGGAGTTCCTAATCACCTGTATTTCTGTTTGGATCTGTCTCATTGATTCTAATTTTTGTCTATGTTTGGCATTCATGGTTTCTATCATTTTCCTGAGCTCCCCTATTTGTTTATCTGTATCTACTTTAATGTCTTTTAGTTTGAGGCTACTTTTTTCTTCTATGGCCTCTTCCATTTGTTTTTTCACTTCTGCTGCTATCTTTTCAGAGAGAGTTCCATTTGTTGACTTCTTATTTCCTCTGTCTCTTTGTGTTCTGGATTAGCCCTGGATCAGCTGGGTGTTTGGGATTGCATTTTGTTTTTTCATCTGTCATTTTCTATTTTATTTTGTTTTCTGTATTGATGCTTTTAGATTTCTAGTGTTAGATAGCCTTATCACTTTTTTCAAGGCTTTTATAGGAGGTGTCTGTTCCTTAGGGTGTCTCCTCTAGTCAGTATCACCATCATTTTTCTCACCGGCACTGCCGTACCCTTCTCACCTGCACCACTGTACTCCTGTCACTGGCAAGTCATCCCAGGGCAATAGAGGGAGCACAGTACACAGACTCACACTAACCAGCACCACCATCCCAGGGACCTTGGAGGAAGGGAAGAGCACAGACTCACACACTACTTGTAGGCACCACTAACCTGGGGCCCATCAATTTCTTTTACTTTCATTTTCAACTTATCATTTAAGACTGTACCTTGTCCAAATATTGGGTGTTTCAGTTTTGTTTTCTTCTCATCATTCATCTCATCAACTCTTTTCATAGTTACTTAGTATGAAACCAGTACTATGATAAGTGTTGACTCAAGCCAGCATTCTTTCTCTAGTGATGCTTGCAGAATGATGAAGGTGTTAGACAAGTAAATTGATATTGATGGATTTCTGGGATATGGATTATGATAATGTCCAGAGAAGAACTATTGGATAAGATTAAAGAGGTTGGTAAGGGAAAGGATTCCAGGAGACTTGACTTTCAGCTGAGTTTGGAAGGACAATGAGGAGATCATTGTGTGAAAGCCCAGTGAAATGAAGTTGAATTGCATTCAGAGAACAAATAGTTTAACTGCATGGATGAGAGAATGAGTGGCTGATGAGGGTAGGTTCAGATACCTAGTCCAGTTAGTAAAACATCTTACACACAAGTTAAAAGAATGAAAGACATCTACTTGGATGTCTTCCAGGTTCTTAAACTAAAGAATTAAAAGGTAAACAGGTTTAGTTATCTGTGTCCACAGATAGTTCTTAATTGGATTTCTGCCTATCTGCATTTCATGGTTTAGAACTAATGATGTTCTAAAGTTGTTTTTTCACTTTGCATTCAAAATCAATAATCAAATTGCACTGCATTTATATTAGACATGTATTTCAGTTCTTTATATAAATGTAGGCTTTTCCTTTATCAACCTTCCCAATATCGCTCGTTCATTTCTGGGAGAATTTCACCTATAAAGTAGCTCTGATGCACTCCCGTCACTGTTACCAGTCTATGTAAGAAAACAAATCTAGGCAAATCATTTTTTCCTATCTCTTTTACCAGTGTACTGCTTGCAAAATAGTCTCAAATATGAGGACTGCATCACTCAGGGTCCACTACCCTATGGCTTTGAATGGGTTTGGCCAGTGTGAGACAGTATCAGATGAGAAGGTGAGAGGAACTAAGAGCTCCAGGAATTCATTTCCACAACTCCCATCCTTTTCTTCCCTACTCATTCTCACAGGAAGCTGTGCTCTTTTCAGGCTTTTTTCTTACTGTGCAATAACTCTTCCACAGCTCCAGTTTTTTTCCTGGATGTTTATAATCTAGTGTTTTTCTTTGTCCATTCGGGTTTAGAAATGATCAAGGCTTCTATCTCTTGTTAGTCTTTGAGTGGATCATTTCATTGATTTTAGTTTTCCTAGTGAAATTTCTGGTTAAATTTTTTGTATTATTTCCTGCCAGAGGCCTAACAAGTTTAGTTTCCATCCTAAATATGTCTACCTTTTTGAGATACTATATTTTTCTCTCATATATTCCATTATTATGCCATAGATTATTTAACACCAACATATAGATGAGCTAGGCTTTTACACTGCTCCCTGATCTTCCATAATTTGTTAATTCTACCTTGAATACTTTCAGCCACCTAGCTTATCTAATAAATTCCCCACTATTAAACACAAATACCCACTGTTCACTTCTTCACCTGTTCAGACACACTCAATATTTACTTTCAACTGTGTACTTCAACCAGGCATAAACTCTTTATCATTTCCCACAGCACCCACCAGAGCACCTGATCAATGTGGCACCTTTTAACAATAATGGCTCATGATACTACGATGGATAGACTGTAAAGATCTTCACATAAAATAAATTTCAATTTAAGAGTTATAAATATGAAAAGGTAAATAGATATATTTAGTAATAATTCACTCTCACTTTACATAAAAATGAGATAAGCAGAGAAGATAAAATGGAGATTATAAATTGTTCTTTAAAGGTCCTTTTCAAAAAGTTAAACCCACCATTTCAGATAAGACTTAAAAACTACTCAGATCGCTATCTTTCACTAAAAAATTTAATACTGCAAATGTGACTCTTGTCATAATCCATCTCCACTGAAATGTGACTGGCAAGCAAACACACAAAAGAAATTCTTATTCATGTAACAATGATGTAACAACTGTTAAATTTAAATTTATCATAATAGAACAAACCTTAAATCCTGTAATTTCTAATACAGGTCTTTAATCATTCCTGACAATCTAAGCCTAAAGTCCAAATTGTAGTATTTTTAATGGTATAAAACATAAAAATAAGCTTACTTCCATATATTATCAGTCTATTGTAGTGCTTTCTTGGTCAAATTGCCTTGATTTATCACATTTTTAGTGAAAAACAAAATTTTTATTAAGATTAAATTGTATCCTTTTCTCTGAACTTGAAAATTCACCTTGAGTTCTTTTGTCTCAAACACTATACTAAACTTTATGATCCCTGAGTTATCAAAAACACAACTTTACTCTGAAAAGCATCATAGTGTAAAAGGAGAAATGTGGCTTGGTTGGTGTTGGTTTGTTTCTTCTATGTTTGCAATGCTACCTATAGAAATCATTCCCTCACACATGCTAGGCAAGTACTCTACCACTAAGCTACATCCCAGTAATTATAGTATGACCAGTACTGCCCAATACACTGCTCATCTCCTTGACATTATGATAAACTTTCTGGAAATTGAAGTAACCTGCTAGCACATCAAAATGGTATGAAAGAGAACTACAGACTATTATCCCAATTTAAATCAGTTTAAGAACCACTATTAGTCCAAATTTATTCTACTAATTTTTCCTTCTTCTATTAATCATTCTCCTCTCTTTGCTTAATTATACCTTTACCAAATCTATAAAAAGTAATCTGATGTATTAATACTTTCAGTTAAAAAAGATAAATTGCTTTGGAAAAACTTGCCATGTTGGGCATGAATGCAATGTTTCCATTTTCAGAATAAAAAAGGATAAACAAAGATATGAGAATAATTGCAAAAAATACAGAAAAGCTATCATGTAGCAGCAATTATAATAAGCAACTTACACACTTACCAACTTACTTATAAACTTTTTTTTAATATGAAAATATTCAACTTTAGACTAGGTATGATATTCAGTAAGGGTAAGTGCAAAAATTCCAATTTAGTTCTTTTGCATTCCAAACTCAATGCTCAGTCCAATAAATCTTTTCCCTCCCTAGGGAAAAACTGTGGAGAATGATGATGACTCTGTTACAAGCTCGCACATATTATTTTCATTAGGTATTTGTATCAAAGAGCTGTATAATTCACTTTGCAGGTAAAAATATTCCTCAGTCTGTTCCCTTAAGAAATTATCATCCTCTGAACTAATATTTCATCTATAATACCAGTTAGCTATGTATCATTGAAATTGTATTTTATGACTGAATGTGTAAAATTCTTATTAATTTTTCATATTTCCTAAGCTAAAAGGATAGAATTATGAGCTGTGTTCAGCTCAGCTCTTCCTTATCTGATGGATAGTCTCCAGGTTGACTGTTGAACAGCTCACAGAAATTGTGTCCCAGCAGAATTATAGCATATGTTACAGACAAATGGTGGAGTTGGGAAGAACTAATTCATCAAGTGTACCATTTAATGACAAATTAAATGGGATATGAATTTTTAAAAAGTCCATTGGTTCAAATGAGAGAATTTGTTTCAGATGAGAGAGTTCAATGTTTCTGTAGTTGAGAACAGTTCTACCAGTTTATATGGTATTTCCCATTTATGTTCTAAGACCACCAGTGGCTGTCTGAAACCACAGGAAACAATAAACCCTATGTGTACTATGTTTTTTCCCCTTATACATTCCAAACATAAAGTTTAATTTATAAATTAGGCATTGTAGGAAATTAACTATAGTAAATAATAAGACTAACTCTATTAAGTAAAATAAGGATGGCTCAAACATGGTTCTGACAAACTTTGTAGTTCAATCTGGTAACAGAGATGACTATTAAGAGACTACAGGCTGGTAGCAGATGCAACATGGATACATTTGACAACAGGATGACCCCTGACCCAGGTAGGATGGAGTGAGGTAGCACGAAATTTCATGATATTACTCAGAATGGAATTTAATTTAAAACTTTAAATTTTTAAAAAAATTTTATTAGTACACATTTGCAGTACAAAATGATTGCAATAATCATGGGGAGTTGTATATGACACATCTTAATTCTTTTTTCATACCTGTTATAGTTTGTTTCTAGACTTGTGCAAGACTCATGCAGTCATGGAGGCAATTGAATCTAGCATTTGCAATTGGTTCATTGTCTAGTCCTGGGATTAGCAATGTGAGTGCTGCACCTGCACAGGGGTGGAGCCAGCATACTATATAAAGGGGAAGAAGGTGTGTTTTCTCTTTCTCTTTTGCTTCTCTGCTCTTGTTGCTTGTGGGCTGCCACAAACAGCTGCCCCTCAGCCACGCCACCCTGCCTTGGAGCCAGCTGAGTATGGACTAAAACCTCCAAAACTGTAAGAAATAAACCTTTCCTTACTTCATTTTGGACATCAAGTATTTTGTCTCGACAACAAGAGAAAAGTAACCAAGACAATACCCTTCTCCCCTCCTCCCTTTCTTTCTCCATATCTTTGTCCCCTTCTCATTCATGAAAAACAAAATCTATCTCTCCATTTCCTATTATCTGTCTCTTATTTCTCTCTTTATTTGAAATTTAAACATTATTTCTAAAGTTTTCCAATTAATATTTTTGGCCCATGGTTGACCATTGGTTAGTGAAACCGCAGAAAACAAAATCAAGGAAAAGGGGGAACTATTGTAATGGGTACATACCCACACAATGACTGTGTGATATATTCCAAGTAAAGAAACAAGAACATTCTATGAAAAACATTGTGTATATTGTCAGTTATATGTTCTATGCAACCTAATTGCAAAAAAAAAAAAAGTTGTCCCCTTAAAATTTCCTATGCTCTGAACTGCATTCCCACAACCTCTCTTGGCCTAATTTTCTGGTTCTCCTCCACTTAACTTCATCTTAAGCATACAAATAAGAATTGATTAAATGTTGATTATATCTAATACAGTGCTGAGAACAGAGAATACTAGGATGAAGTTATTTCATCTTCAAGCAATAAGTACTGTCTTTATTGGACACACACCTGTAATCCCAGCACTCAGGAGGCTGAGGCAGGAGATTCACTTAAAATTCAGAGTTAGCCTGGACCACATAGTGAGTTCAAGGCCAACCTGAAATACACAGGGAAATCCTGTTCAAGCAGAAACCAGAGGAAGAAGGAGAGGAACAGGGAGAAGTAGAGGAGGAGGGAGAGGCAGGGGTAGAGGGAGAGGAAGAGGCAGAGGGAGAGCAAGAAGTAGAGAGAGAGGCAGAGGCAGAGGGAGAGAGAGAGGCAGAGGGAGAGGGATATTGTCTTCTATGCAACAAGGTAAAGACAATAAAATGAAGATGAAAGTTGGAAGAGAAATGAAAGGTCAAAGATCATCTATTCAACCATAAAATACTTGCCAAAGTAATTCAGGACATTTATTTTAAATCAGGGCACATTGGTTTAAAAATTGAAAATTTTTAAGTATCTTGTATGGAGTTATGCTCCATAAATGAAAAAACAATTTGGGCATATTTTATCTCAAAATACTTCAAAATTTACAAAAATAAAGTTGTTAAACCATGGTTTGAAAAATACATTTTAGAGTAGAGGTTTTTTTTATTAGTATACTTTCACAATACACAATGAATACACTCACCATGAGTAATTAGTACATACAAATATCACATCCTAATCCTTTTTACTTCCCCTGGTATAAAAATATTTGAATCACTTCTTTTTCAAGAAATAAATTCAGCTGGGTAAGAAAAAATTACTTTCTATTACAATGGATAGTAGCCCCTCAATTTAGGTCAAAATATAATCCATTGGAATTTTCAAGCAAGGGATGTTTCCCTTACTATTTCATTCTCCTGTATAATATATATTAAAAATAGATGTGCCAAGCTGAGGCAGACTCTATGAAAAGTTTCATGTACTCAGTTGTTTAAATTGCTAAGTAGAAGGTGATGATTTTAATGATTCAGTGCTCTTCACCAATACTTGACTGAATTGTGGAAGAATTTCTTTGAAGATTTACTATGCTATTAAATCTAACTCAAGGTTTTCTTAAAAAATAAGAGTGCTTGTCCAATAGTCAATAATAAAAGAAAAAAATCTGGCAATTTGGTTTGTATTTTATCATTGAAAACACACAGTGGATAAATAAGCTAAATTGAAGTTTTTTGAGTAAAAACCTTATTTTCCTCTTTATCATAACAGCAACAGATACAAGAATTTATGATGAAATCAAAACTTCACAATATAAATCAATAATATTGCTGTTACATATTTTTACATCATAAATCAACATGTATGCTAATTGAGATACAAGTGATAGTATTATGTAAGTTAGCTACAAGTCTACAAGAAAAATTTGAGAAATGCTCTGTTGATATTGTAAAGTTGCTTTTCACATTGTAGCATAACTCTCAGAAATAGATTTTAATAATGCTAAAGGATAAGGGAACTTATTTAACTCATACAGCTGTAATTTTGAAACCAATGTGCTTCATTATTCAAGGTTCAACAAAAAACAAGCATCAATAAGATATATATAGATATATATACAGATATATATATATATATCTATATATATATGGTCAGTCTTCAACTTATTTGACTTTAACATGACTTTACTGTAACATAATTTTGGATTTAGAATTAGAACCATACTTCTAATTTTGGATTTTGGTCTTCTCTTAGGAAAACTGTAGGTAATACTGAGCACCACAGCCATAGTTTCCAGTCAGCAATGTAATCGTAAGGGGAAAACCCAGCAAAACCTAGTACTCTACAGTGTAGTATATTAACAAATTTTTTATACAATCATTAAATAAATTATATGAGATTTTCAACACATTTATAAGTTTTGTGTTGGATAACTTTGCCCAACTGTAGCAAATGAAATTGTTTCTGAGCTTGTGTAAGTATAAGGTAAGCTAATTTATGATATTTAAGAAGTTAGGTTTATTATATTCTATTTTAGTCACTTTCTCAATGGTAGGATTCAAGACAAAAAACCAACAAATGAAAGAAAAAAATTTCAGAAATTTCAACCCATGTTCAATAGGCTCAAACACAGAAATGGAATGGTGGAAGGGTCTTAGTGTAGAAACACCATCCACTTTGTGAAGTCAGAAAGAAGAAAACAGAGGAGCCACAGAAGGAGATATACTCTTTCATGGTCCTTTCCCAGTGATATGTCTCTTCTGAACCAACCCTATCCACAACAGCAAATCAATTATATGGCTTCCAGAACCCACCTATGAGTACATGATGCACTTAGGGGACATCTTAATCTAACCTGTAACATTTCACTCTTGGCCCCCAAAATACTCATTCAAATCTCTTTATGAAAAATGGATTTAGTACTTACAAGAGTTCACAAAGTTTTAACAGTTTAGGTACTGCTGAAAATCCCAAGTTCAAAGTCTCCTCTGATACTCAAAGGAAACTCTTGGCTGTGAACTTGTGTAAAGATTAAAAAAAAAAGTTAAATACTGCCAAAATACAATGACAGAGGGTAAACATTCCTATTCAATAAAGGTGGAATAGAGAGACAATGGAACTAGAATAAGACTGAAAACCAGCAAGGCAAAAATATTAAATCCTTTAGCTCTATATCCACCACCCACGACAAGGAATTTGGAAAGTTTAGAGATGCTGACTAGAGAATCATTGAATGACTGTAAGCTTAATGAGACATTGTGGTCAGAACAGGACCAAATGCAAACAGAAATGCAGATGGTGAAGGCTAGGCTCAGTAGGTTTCAACTGGGAAGATAAACTCAACTGGCAGTTGACTCAAGACCATGTGTGTTATGCTGTGGCTCCACCCCAGTGGCATTGCCATTTGCAGCTCTCATGGCTTCTCTCTGGACACAGGTTTGTTCACAGTCTGTTGCTTTCTTCAGCAGACATTCCATATTCCTGGCTTCTTCAAATTCCTGGAGTCTGTACTACACTTTTGATTTTACTCTTACAACTTCATGCACTACCACTCTTAAGGGCACACTTAAGAAGGAGGCTGCTCTCCCCCAAACCTTCTGAAATTGGAGTGGAAGCCTTGTTGACACCACAACTCTTGCATTCTGCATGTCTGTAAAACTACCATGTGGATGATGCAAAATCTGCTCCCAGTAAAACAACACCAGGCACCTCCTTGGTTCATGGTTGCAGAGGCCTATGGTTTCCAGGATGGTGAGCAGTGTGAACTGAATCCCAGGGATCCACTTTCCTATGTAGCTTTTGTGAGCAGGGTCTCCTGGGGTGTTCTTCTCAACTCAAAGTATTTTATTTTTGTAGTTATAAGTCTGTTAAGGTAAGGGTCTTTCTGGTTCCTGGAATGTCCTCAAGACATCTTTCCTATTGCCCTGATGCAAAGTCCTTGAATTCTTTTCAATGTTCTCAGAAACCTTTCTCTAGAAGGGACCATTTTACAAAGATTTCTTCTCTGGGGAAACTAAAATCTTTTAAAAAAATTTTTTTTAAAGAATAAGGGCTTTGTGCTCCTACTTCTCAGTGTAAATTTTACTAAAAGAAGAATGCAGTACCTATGATATAGCTGTAACATCTGGCTGCCTTGAGATCTCCCCCTCTAGATAAATTAAGCCACACTCTTAATCTCAGTCTTCTGCAAAGTATTTGGACATCAACAAAATGTAGACAAATTTTCTGCTGCAGAGTCAACTGCCAATTGAGTCAACTGCCAATTGAGTTCTTGTTTCCAATTGAAACCTACTGAGCCTAACCTTTACCATCTGCATTTTTATTTGCATTTGGCCCTGCCCTGACCATAATGTCCCATCAAGCTCTGCTTACAGCCCTCCAGTGATTCTCTTGTCAGCATCTCTACACTTTCCAAATTCCTTCTATGAACTAGTTCCAAAGACTTCTAAGCCACATGACCAGAGACAGTCACAGTAAAACCTTACTTCTTTGGTATCAAAATTTGTATTAGGTTTCACTAGAGAAACAGATTTAATATAAAATATACATATGATTACACAAGAGATTTAAGAAAAAGGCTTACAGGGTCAGAACTGGAAGAGTCCCAACAGCTGTCTGTTGAACCAGAGATGGAAGAACGCAAACTGGCCATCTGCATCCTGGTGATCAAGACAATCCAGTAGCAGTCTAAGGTTAAAGGACTGGAAATTCACTGCAGAGTCACTGGTATAACTCCAGAAACACAAGGAGTCTGTATTGGAAGGTAGAAGAGTCTGCACTGGTACCCTTAAGGGACTGGAGACCAGTATACAAAAGTGATGGCGAAGAACAGAGCTTCTCTGAGGAGAAGTCTTCTGTCTTTCTCTTTTTATTCTGTACAGACTACATGCCTATTGGTTGGCAGCATCCACACCCAGGGTGGGTTTTCCCTCCTCAGTTTGAGGCCTACATGTTACTCATCCACAGATGCACCCACGATTTTACTATTCTACTAGACAGTTCTTACTGAAGTCAATTTGTCACAATTAATGATCCCAAATGTTTGTTATATTTTTGACTCATAATGGATTTAATCAGAACATAATGCCATCATAAATTGAACAGCATCTGTAGATAGACATCCTGAAAAGGAATTATTATATTGAATTATATTGTGTTATTGTTTTGGTTTTGCAATTTTGCAGGTGAGCAGTCCCACATGCCATTTGCAAGCCAGAGATTCTGTGGTGTAGCTCAGTACAAATTCATAGGTCAATGAGCCAGGAGATCTGATGGCATACTTCTCAGAGGGAGATTACAGCTTTGAGAAACTGGGGGCTACTAGTACAAGTCCTAGAGTCTAATGGACTGAGAGCCTGGAGTTCTGATGTTCCATGGATAAAATATGTGTCTCAGCTTTAGGACAGTGACCTTGCCTTTTCTCTGCCTTTTTGTTCCATCCTGGTCTCAATGAGGTGATGATCTTCCTTACTCACCCCACTGATTCAAATGCCTGTCTCTTCTGGAAATGTATTCAGAGGCATACCAAGAACTAATGCTTTATCAGCACTCTGGATATTCATTAACTCAATGAAGTTGATACATAAAATTAAATATCTTATATGCATTTGCTGCTACAATGTCAAATGATACTTTTTTATTTTGAAGAGAATAAAACAAATACAAAATAAAACAGAATGTTCAATCAAAACAAGACAAAGAATGTGATACAAGACTTCAAAACAAAATAAAAATAAACCAACAATGGTTGCCATTTTCCCCTTGTTATGCTCAAAATAACTTCCCATACCATCAGGCATATTAAGATCAAACACAACAAAACAGAATAAAACCAACCAAAACAAAACGATGAAAGCAATTCAGGACTTCAAAACAAGGCAGTTGAAATACCACAGTGGCTACCATAATGCATCTTGTTATCTTCAAAGTAGCTGTTTATATCATCAGACATAATAAAAACAAACAAAACAAAATAGAATAGTCAATCAAAACACAACAATTAACATAATATAAGACCTCAGAACAAGATGAAATCAATAATGGCTACCATAATGCCTCTTGTTATCTTCCAAATAACTGCCCATACCCTCAGGTATAATACAATCAAATAAAACAGAATAGAATAAAGCCAATCAAAAGAAAACAATGAAAGCAATACAGGCCTTCAAACAAGACTGCAGGAATACAACAGAGGCTATCATGATGCATCTTATCTTCAAAGTAGCTTAGACCATCACACATAACAAAATCAAACAGAGCAAAATAGAATAAAATCAATCAAAAGAAAACAAGTAAAGCAATAAAGACTTTGGAACAAGATAACAAGATATCAATAATGACTGCTTTAATCCATCTTGTTATTTTTTCAATAGCTGTCCATGCCATCAAATATAATAAAATCAAACATAACAATAAAACCAAGCTAAACAGAACTATGAGAACAATACAGGACTTCAAAACAGAATTACAGATTAACAATGGCCATTGCCTTCCCCCTGGAGATATCTCCTCCCCTTTTACCCTCACAACCTCTATTTTGTATTTTGGACCCCACAAATTTCCCCAGTTTCTTATACTAGGGAGACAATACAACGTTCACCCATGTGACTCTGAACCTTTTCACCCGTGAGCATGCTCTCAAGTTGTATCCATTTACCTACAGGAGTCTCAAGGTTATCTTTCTTTATAGCTGAGTAACTTTCCATTGTATAAAAATGCCATATCTTTCCTTTTCATTCTGCAGCGGATGGACAAGCTATCCCTACTGTCTTTTTCTGGTTCCCTGTCACATAGAGCATTGTTTTCTCTCCTTTGACTTTTAATCTATGAATTCCCTTTTAAGTTAAATGTGTTTGTTGGATAAAGCATATTGATGGATCTTGTCTCCTGATTCACTTTAACCGTGTTTCTTTTTATTGGCAAATTGAAGCCATCTACATTAATGGTTATGGCCAACATGCA
>RJWT010008685.1:0-25999 GCA_004365215.1 Cuniculus paca | reverse complement strand
GGCATGAAGTTTTATCTCAGAATTGAAAAAAAGTAACTAAGACATGGTCATTTTGACTTTGGGAAAAAGTCAGATGTTACATGGTGCCAGATCCATGTGCATGAAGTAGATAAGGACATACCATCATGTCCCCTCCTTATTTGCAAAAGCTTTCTATCCATTTTTTCCTTCTATTCTTTTTTCTCATCCCTTCATTTCCCCATTTTCTCCCCTTCTCATTTGAACATTTTCTTCCTATTTCCCAAGATCTCTTACACATTTTGATACTCATTTATACTTTCAGTTTCTCACACCAGAAACCATGTGATATTTACACTTGTGTCCAGTTTATTTCACTGAAGAGTATGGTCTCAAGTTGCGTCTATTTACCCTGAAATGTCTCAAGCTTATCCTTCTTTCTGGTAGAGTAGTATTCCATTGTATGAAAAAAAAACACATCTTCTTTATTCATTCACTGGTTTATGAACATTTGGGCTGTTTCCAAGATTTAACTGTTATATACTGTGCTGTTACAAACATGGGTGTGCATATATCACTGTAGTATGATGTTTCTAATTCTTTCAGGAAGATACACAGAAGGGGAATAACTGGATCAAATGGGACCTCCAATACTCCTCCTTGTCTTGTTCCTCATTTTAGAGTGAAAGATTTCATTTTTTGTCCATTTAGTATGATGTTGGTTGGTTTAGTAGGTTGATTTGTCATAGATGGCTTTTATTAGATTGAAACAAAGACCATCTATTCAAATTTTCTGCAGGGTTTTTATCATTTACTCCAATCAACTTGATGTTATTCTTCTTTGCATCATCTAGCAGATATTGGTTTGATTTTTTGTGGCCTCTTGCTGTTTTTAATAAAACTTTTTTTTCATGATTGCTAACCACAATCCCATCTTCAACATTTGATGTTCTGTCCTCACATTGGCTCCTTCTAGTGCATATACTTTCAATGGAATTTTTAACCTCCTGAATATCTGTTTCATGGATTCCATTTTTTTCTTATGTTGAGCATGCATGGTTTCCATCATTTTCCTTAACTCCTCTATTTTTTAATCTGTATCTGCTCTAGAATCACTAAGCATGTCTTTAATTATACTCACCATCTCTGTAGTTATCTGAAAAATTATTTCTGATTTGATTTTTTCTAGAGCCTCATTCGTCTGCCTTGTTACTTCTGCTATTACCACTTCAGAGAGTCCAAGTGGGCAGCTTTCAAACTGTTCCACCTCAATGTCCCGAGTTTGCCTTGTGACTACTTCTTAGAGGTGTCTTCCACACATAGCTGGCTTTTGCATTTGAGTCTGTTGTGAGATCCTGCCTCTTCAATTTATTGAGGATGAAGTTGCTGCCTAATTGGTCCAGCAGCTCTTTGGCACTGGCCTATTGTATTGTTTATGACCCTTAGGCAATCTCAGTCTTGGTATACCAAGAAGAACAACTGCTTAGAACAATCACATCACCTTGGCTAAAGTAGTAAATCAGCAATACTAATAGCATCAAACACAGCCTAGAATATGACAAAGTGGTAACTATTAATTTGCCACCCTTAATCAAATGAATCTAAAATGAACCAGAAAATTGTATATAGCAAATAAGCCCTCAATATGACAATTTTACCTTCAGAGGAGAAAATTTAAAAGGAGTTGGGAGAAAAATAGAGAAATAGAAGAAGAGATTAGAAGCAAGGCTGGAGGACAAAAGAAGATTATGCAAACTTTGGGAAATTGGTGAAAAAACGAGAGGAGAGAAGGAAGAAATAAAAACATAACAGAACAAAAAAAAAACTAGAAACCATATTCATGCTCATATAAAAGCAAGAACAATTAAGAAAAAATAAAACAAAAACAAGGAAAGAAAATGAGGAAAAAGAAAAAATACGTTCACTTCAAGGCATGTCTCTACTTTCACTGGTAGACAAGGTGGGCAGAAGGGTCCCAATCCAAGCTGATTCATCCCAGCAAGCCAGCCATTGCATTATGGCAGGGTAATGGATAACCCCAGCAAGTCTGTACCTTCACTTCCACTGAAGTTCAGGCAGGTTCTGGCTATGAGGCCAGAACCCAATTTGTTCAGCCTATAACACTCTGTGTGCCTCCTACTGGCTTAAAGTCAGCTCCCTGCCAGCTTGAATGCAGCTCTCTGACCTCCTGCTGACTTGAACTGGGCAGCCTTACCCTAACACTGGAAGCTGCTTGATGGAGTCAGCCTGCAGCTGTTCTGAGTTCTGAGCTCAGTTGACCCCTCTCCAGGATGGTACTGGCCAATCCCCCTCTCCTGGAGGTCATCTAAACTCAAATAACTCACAAGCCACTGCAGTCCTCCATGTCCTCTGCTCTGCCCACTGGTGCATTTCTCTTTGGAGCCCTCTAAGGGTCACCGGTAGTCACTGTGCCTCTGGTAGTTTGAGCCACCCCTTCAATGCAGTGAGTCCAGGCTCAGGGAGAAAGCACTACCTGCCACCTCCTTCTTCTTCATTGAAATCTCTCTCTTCACTCTCCCTGTGGCCTTCAATTCTCACTTCAGATCCTTCCTGGGTACAGAGACCCATTTCACTCCTTCTTCTCTTCCTCATGTTGCCATATTCCAGCATCTAGACACCAAATCTTGGAGAGGCTCTGTCTCTGCTGCTCACCACTCTGCCATCTTCCCAGAAGCCTGATGTCATGAGCCTACTTTTCTGTTAAATAGCACTGGGCAGCAGCAAATCACTGTATTTTTTTTAATCACAGCTTGTAAAAGCACACATGAAAGACAACTTCCAGAACTCCTCATGAGTGTCAAGAATGTCACATAAGTGATGGGATAAGTGTGTTCAAAGCAAGGGAGACTATTTTGAGGGAGATTAATGACAATATGTGTTATATTTTTTTTTATTTAAACATTGTGTTTTTTGATCACCTCATATATATTTTAAATACACTACATATTTGTATAAGTACACATTTAAGTACATTTAGTAAAGGGACTTGCACATCCACAGATTTCAGTGTATGTGTATGTCCTGGAACAATTTTCATAGATGAGGGACTACTATTCTTACATTGATTAATTTAGTGCCAGCACAATTCCATGAGTTAGGTGCTATTATCAACTCCACTTTTCCACCTAGGCAAAGAGATCTACCCATAATTTTAGCACAGAGAAAGGCACAGAGACATAGGGAAACTTGCCTGAGGTCTTTGGCATCACTGTTCATGTGGATCTAGAATGTAGAACGGTTCCATTGCTAATTGGGAGTTCTAAGAAGACAATTTGGTAGAGAAATCTGATCTATGCTACAGTGTAACCTGAAATGTACATAACTTTTTTATATATTTTTATGAAAAAATAAAACTAATTTCATAATACAAATAAGCAATCCTCCTGCCTCAGCCTCAGCAGGAGGATTGCTGTAATTTCAAAATAAGAGGATAATAATAGTTAATACCCTTGTACCTTCACAGTAGTCAGGTTACAAGACATAAACCAAAAGGATTCTTATAACAAAGAAATGAACAGATAATAATACAAAACTTTCCTTTTAACACTCTAAAATAAGCTAGTGGTATAAATGAAACAAATCTGTATATTTTAAGTTTCTGCCACTACCAGGGCCTGCAGCCTAGTGCTGGTCCACTGGCCACAAATCATGAAGCAAAGAACTGCAGTGTACCCATGAATGTGATGTATGCTACTGGGAATTCCTCAGCTCAGGGTCTTCTTACTTTAGACAAGGCATTCCTTCCAGGTTTGTTTGAGAATCATCTTGAACCAGTAGGTTAAGAAATACATAAGTGCTTCCCTCTATAAGGGACATTTTCTTTATGGTTCAGAACAGTTTCCTGCCTATTTCCGCCCTCTCTAATCTAGGTTCTGCTGAAATACAAACGATAACATTTAATCTATCATTCCATAGGATCAATGCCACTGCCCCTTGACTCATCACTGTGAAGTATGAAACAATCTCTTTTGTCAAGATACACTCTCTCTGCCCATGGAGTGTTCACCAATTTATTATGCGTTAGTTTTTGAATTACGTGTGTGCTTTGTGAGAGTTATCTTCCTGCATTATTTAAAATAGGACCCTTCAGTGCACTAACTCAGCACCATGCTTATTTCTTTTCAATGTCACTATTATGTCTATTAGTTTTTTGAAGTTTTATCTTTTCTACCAGAATGCACTCTTTTTTCATGATTTTCCCAGGAACTCTCAGAGAACTGACATGTTTGTGTCATGTTATTTAGCAAATGACACTTGCTTTCTCTGTGCTGAGCATTCCAAGTGTTTTCTTAATTCATTTAATCCTCTTCACAACTCCACATTCAAATCTCAAATTATTCTGTGTTTTACTAATGAAGAAACTAAGGCATAGAGAGATTTAAGTAACTTGCCAAAGGCACAATTGTAGCATGTGTCTTTGAACCCACAGCGTCTAGTTCTGGGTTTATGTTCAGCCATTTCTTTGAACAAATTTATGTATACAGTCTATTCTTATTTGAGCATATGAATAAATTAAAGAAATTGAAACATTAAGGAACTCAGAAGGAAATGTTCATGTACTACATCTGCTCTCTGCTGCTTCACTTCTTATATGTATTTATACCCACCTCTAATCTTGTAGTGTTTTATTTTTGGGGTTTTTTTTTCCTTTGATTGGTTGGGTTTTTAGCATTATTGAAAGTGTATGTCTCTTCCTAAAATGCTTCTAATGCAAATTTAAAAACACACTGACCTAGTGTTCTAAAGAAAATACATTTAACATTTAAAAAAAAAATTCCATCAACGAACACCCACAAAGATTAGCACCAGTTTAATAAAAATTATACCTGTAATCACAGCACTCCAGAGGCTGAGGCAGGAGGATTGCTGTAAGTTTAAGGCCAGCATGGGCTATGAGTGAGTTCAGGGGCAGCCTGAACTATTCAGCAAGACCCTGTCTCATAAAACCAGAAAAAAAAATTCTCTAGAGGGTAGCCACACTGGCCTGAGCTGCATTATGCTGACTTAGTGGGTTGAATGGTGGCCTCCAAAAAAGATATATCCACATTCTAACTCCAACCTTCTTTGCAAAAGGAGTTTTTGCAGATGTAAGTAAGTGAAGGAGATTGTACTGAGATCATCCTGGATTATCTATTTGGGCCCTAAACCCAGTGACAGGTGTCATTATCAGAGACCCAGGGATGAGAGAAGAGGAGGAAGCAGTGTACCATGGGGACAGTGATTGGATAGATGTGGTCACACAGTGCTAGAAATCAGAAGAAACAAGTAATAAATCCTCTCTGAGAGTTTGTGGAGGAGATATGGCACTGGAAACACCTTGATTTTGGACTTGACTGCCAGAAAAACCATGAGAAAATAAATTCCTATTGTTTTAAAGCTACCAGGTTGTAATGATTTGTTACAGCAGCCATGTGAAGATGATGCTGCTTAGACTCATTACCAGACCTCTTCTAAGGGCTGATTTGTTTCATCTTTCTAATGTTAAGTAATGATGAAGAGTAAAAAAAGAGGTCACTATAGGAATCTTGAAAAGTATTGTGTTCTTTCAGCTATTCCACTCTGCTACATGTACATTCAGATTAAATCCCACACTTACATGGTGCTGTTAAGGTTTAAATGTTAACTCTTCCTAAAGAAACTTGGTTGGATGCTTTAAAAATAATCCGCTGAACCTCAGGATGCTGAACTTGTAAGAAAGATGTGCAGTGAATTCTTGTTAAATGGCTGATCAGAAACAAGAACACTATGCTTATATGGCAGATGTCTTGTGGGCATAAGGCGTGTGTCATCCTACTGTTCTTGATTCCTTCTTACTGTTGAAGACCCAACAATCTAACTGCTTGTCTAGACTCTGCTTGATAAAAATTGAAGTTGGGGAGGCAACCAGGAAAAATACTGGAAAAGAATTTTTAGAGAATATTGAAGAAATTATAACAGGCAGGAGCTTGGAAGAAATAAAAAATAGTTGATACACTCTAGTACCTCTAAGAAGCTCAGTGTATGACTGTATCTGGATGCAAGTATCTAAACACTTGACATTCATCTAAAACAGTGGAGCACAAACTTCTGCACACATCAGAATCACCTGAAAGGTTTTCAAAAGCATATTGCTGAGCCACAGCCTCAGAATTTCAAAGATAGAAGGTCTGGAGTGAAGTCCTAAACTTTGGATGTCTAAAGAGTAACCAGTTGATGCTGACTGATGCTGAGAGTCTAGGGAGCACGGTCTAGGAAACTCAAAACAGTCGTGATCTGTAACAACGTAGAATTGAATCCGCTGGCCCGGGGGTGGTTGTTACAGATCATTCTTGTACCCTGAGAACAACATCACTACGTGTTTCTGTGCTAAAACCCTCTGTAAATTTTCGACAGTAGATAAATGTATTTGGTGGCAACTTTGTTACCAAACAGGGACCCTCTGTGATACATACACAGCAACATATTTTTTTCATCAGAAGGCACCCTACAGTACCTAAGCTATTAATCCTCCCTAAACTTGGCTCCTGGGATGGCTTTTCCTTAAAGGTTGTAGATGGAATCTCTAGCTCCCTAGTAGGCCATTCTAATAGAGTGGAAGGTGGCCCTACACATTAGAGGAAACTGATCCATGTGTGCGTTTTCTCTCTCAAGTGGAAACCTCCCTGTGATTCCTCACTAGCTTATTGAGGGGGAAGTGCTGATGAAAATACTCTCAAAGCCATTCCTACAAGTAAATGGTCACCTAGCTATTTCTAAGTGATCAACCAAGTTCTGTTAAACTATTTAGTGCTACATAAACTATTCCCTTAATCTCTTATAAGTGGGTTATTTAAAGTCAGTTTAAGTCACATGGTGGTGACATTTTTGAGAAAATGAGTCCTGATCCTTGTTGAGGCACAGTCTGATCCTTGAATCTCATTCTTTCTCAGCCCTTGCTGTGCTGAGAGAGCAAAGTATGGGGCCACAGTTGTAGGCAGTCATTGACGGCCAGTAGAGGAAGAGACCCCCTTGAGACGAGATAAGTGCTAAGACCATAGTATTATTTTTGGGTATATGCCCTTAGGGTTTCCAGCCTTGATGGATATGTATTCTAATTTAAAATATCACAGAGAAGAAAAAAATAGACGTTTCCATGGAGATATCTTCCCAAGGCCAGTTCTTCTGTCTCATTATCATATCTTATTTAAATATTTCCTGGAATCAGTTTAATCTTTTCAGTGCATCTTTCATCTTCAGTAGTCATGGATAACATAACATCTGGTTAGAGGTTTTCTTTAAATAAATAGTGCAATTGCAGGCAGGTCCATCGATTTCCATATGTCTGCTAATACTTATGATAGTTACAAATCTAATATCATGCGAAAATTTCATTAGCATTCATTTGCAGATCTCTAATTTAGAATTTTAAGTTGGCTGAGGCTAGCATTCCTTGAGGAATTGTGGTAGGCACCTGCCTGCAGCTGGACCCAGCACTGGTTGTTACAACATATGCTAATTATAGTCCAGGGGATTCTCAGTGAGAGCGACTAGACTTTGTGTAAGATACCTTGTACCAGAAACAGAGAGCAACTTTCCAGGAGCATTGCTTTAACACGTGACCTCATGAAAGTGACCTCTTTGTTATCCTCTGTCGTCTCAAAAAAACTAACACCCTTCCCCCAAATGTGAGGTTTACTTGTGGTCCTGATTTATCACTTTGTCCCATTCAACAACTGCTGTGTGACACAGCTCATTGATGCTCCCCATGTTTACATAAGAGCCCCTTTAGTTCAGGCTTCGTATTGGTACCGTGTTGGCAGCAAAAGGGGTCCACTTTTCTATTATCTCCTTTTTCAATAATAATTTGATGGCATACAGTGAAAACTCATGGGTCCTCAAACAATTTTAAAAACTAATTAACCTTCAGAAACCTAGTTCATTGGAATGCATTGCTTCTGGGCAAGTTGAATTTTTTTCCTCACAGCATCACAGCTTGTATTTATTTGCATCTGTTTGTTGAGATGTGGTTTTTTAGAAGAATTTCATTGCCTCTAGTTCATGAATACACATACTTTTAGTTTCTTAGTTTTATCAGTAAATTTTTTAAGTTTCAGCTTCTCAACCATAACTATATCAGCTAGCTTTTTAGTGAAATTGGGAGTAGATTCACCGGTGAAGCTAACAAAACTGAAACTTCAAGAAGAGGAAAGCAATACCATTTTGTACGCTTAATTTTCACAAAAGGGCAGACAGCAAAATTATATAAGCGTCAGTCTCCACAAAGTCTGTATCTGCCCCTGATGGGAATATTCTGAAATTTGAATTTTAATAAAAGTCTTTTCTTTCAGAGTTTGTTTTTGATACCTGAAATGGCTATTTTAAATGGAAATGTTGATGGTCACTGGATACAGGAGCATGCTGACACCAATACCCATGTCAGTAAGGACAGAGTCACATAGCATTCTATCAGCTCAAATGCAACTGTCAGTGTCTTCACCAAGGAGACAAGTAATGTGTTAATCAGCTGCCCTAAACAATGAAGTTTCATCAATAGTTTCCCACACCCAAGCCTGCACATTTGCCAAGGTCAAAAGGAATGCAAGAGTGCTATTCTGCTTCTTCTATCAAGTAACACCTGCTCAGAGGACTCTGTTCATCTCAATCTGCAGCTCCAGCCTCCTGGGGACTATACAACCAGCTCAGCTAGGAATGGAAAACACAGAATGTTTGGTCAGCTCCAGTTGGCTGGTAGCTGTGAGCAGGTCCATGTACTTGCTCGTCAGTGTTTTGACCGGTCTGTCCTGGGCTACTATGCTGTGCTGGGAGGGCCTGATCCTGAGTCTGTGCCCCAACAGGAATTTAACCCATTTAAACAGCAGGCTCTCCAGCCCCCACAATGATGGGGTAAGAGTGAAAAGCAATGCTTACCTCCAGGAGATTAAATTTCAGTTCAGGAAGGGCCTTTTGTCTTCAATTCTCTAATGATTCATTCCCTAGTACAGCTGTCACAGAAGAAAAAGGAGTCAAATCTGTATGGATCCTAGAACTGGCAATGTATGAAGGTAATAATAATCACATGGTTAATAGTAATTACAAGAGGTCCCCACCATTGCTTAGGTTCAAGAGATATTTTAGTGACAAACTTTAACATCTGACACTAATTATCTATATCGCACCACAGCTACTTATTTAGTTGAATGTACCAGAGAAAAGTTTCTTCCTAACTCTTCTGAACCTCATAAAATGCAGAGAATGCCATCTGCCTTACTGTTATTAAAGGGGTCTAATGTAGCAAATATAGATCTCATAGTAGACAGTCATCATATGGTGGGCATTGCCAGTTATAGATTTGGGCAATCCATGAGTTAATATTGTACACCCTGAAATATAACAATATGTAGAACACCCTTCATGATACATGAAATCTCAAATACAGTATGATGACATGTTGAATCTTCCATTGACATCATAAAGACTTTAAATTCTGAAAATATGGAAACTGGAAATTATAGAAAAAATTCCAACAAGAAGATTCACCACTCCTTTGCAGTATATTAACTCTATGAGTATTGGATGAGTATTATCAGTAAGATACGCTGTAGTTAAAAATATATTTGCCATAAAGGAAATTTAATTCCATGTTTTATGTTGACTATCCCAGGGAAGAGAAAGACAAGTTCTAGAAGGTGAAGTCATCTGCCCAGGTAACTTAGGTGTGTCTGGCTCCTGATCATCCACTTGCTGCCAGTGTAGCATACTGTATATTCCCATTCCTTTCCCTCAAGGAGCCTCGAGGCAGGCTAACAGAAATTATACATCAAACTCATCAAAGCAAAGACCTTCTGTAAGATCCCTATGCATAGCAGCCTAAAAGATGTACAATTTGATGAGGATTTATAAAAATAATTCCAGGCACCAAATCTCAACATTCAACATGCAGCTATTTTCATTTGTTTTTATTTGTAAACCTCAGGGTAATGTCTTCTTTTTCTGTCTGAATAAATCTACTTGTATTGATTTTAAACTTTGAGTGTTTAGTTTTTCAAACATATTCATCTCACATTTCAGAGTCAAGATTCATGCTGTTTTGTTTGACTGGTTCAACTTTATTCCTTCGTCTCTTTGTTTTTAATCCCATACAGCCAAAATTCATAGTGATATGAGCTCTACTTTCCATTTGCTTTCAGGAAATTCAAAACAAGACATCATTGTTTTCTAATGCTTAATTATGCAGACTGTGCCAAAATATACATTTTATTATTGTTTCATTCTGATTCTCAGTTTCTGTACTGTTTCATTTCATAGGTAGTAGTTTCAATAAAATAGTCATCATTTATGCTTGTATAACCAATTTGAGGAATTTAATTTGCATTTTATATTTTAATCAAAATATGCAAATGCCCTTGGAGTTAGCTATTTTGGGAAAAGAGTCGTGTGAGCTCCTAATTCATAGTATGCTTCATCACAACCCTTTTGATTTATTCATTTATTTTATTTTCTATTCAGCCATGGGGGCCAGATAGTTGATAACTATCTCCTATAAACACCAGCATAGAGTTTTAGCTCTTTCAAAAATATTAACTAAACTACCAAAGGGAAATAAGTTATTTTATTTTTGGAAGAATCCTGGAGATTTGTGTTGGCCTCACTGATGCTGAGCTCTGCAACATTTCAGTTAAGAGTCTTCAGCAAGCACAGTGTCTCACGCATTTTCTTGCTCTGGAAACTCTGTTTGAGCCAGGGACAAAGAGTGCCAACTACCAGATCCTGGATGATCCCTTCTTATGTTTTGGGGACCCTTTTAAAGCATGCAAAACACAAAGATTTATTTACACCAAATGGGAACAATGTCCACAATATATTATCAAGTGAAAAACTGAAAAAGACAAGCTGGAAAATATAATGCAGATGGGTGATGAGGTGCAAAATGTTGGGTGTTAAGCTTGAATCCACTCACAGTATTGGGGTGAGGCTTTAGTGACTTTAATACATGCAAACACAAAGAACAGTACCTGGCACATAGTAAGTGCTCAAAAATACACATATATGATTTTGCAGAAGAACAAGTTTTGGAAGAACATATCCATTCATCTAACAAATATTTACTTATTAAGTAAACTGTAACTAGCAGTTACCTCTAGCATATGGGAATGAGAGAAGCAAGGGCAAGAAGACTGAGTTTCTGCTTTATAAAACTGAGTATTGTTTGAAATTTTTGTGTGTTCATGACAAATCTTGCTAGAGTGAGGTAGGTATGGACGATAGAGCCAGCCTACCAGTGGGATGTGCTGCATTCGTATTTGCAGTGAGCTCGTAGCTTGGGATGTCTTTTAATCAATGATACATCAATTTCTTCAGGTTTCAAATGGAAGCCCCAACAATTCCCACCAACTGTGGTTACTGTGAGGATTAAATGAGCCAATCTTTGCATGTCATCTAGAAAAGCGCCTGACTCCTTCAAGGGCAAGGTTATTGGCAGCAATAGTACAGGAAATGATGGGGTCGAACCTCAATGTTCTAAGGTCATCACGATGTTTGTCTTTAAAGTCATAAAAAAGAACTTTAAAAAGTCTGCCCCTAAAGGACAATAGAAATCCAGATAAAATTGTGGTATCTTGTTTTCATTTCCATAGTTTCCTATCCTTCCCATGATAACTTTTAATCTCTTAGCCATGTAGAAAATTCTTTGGTGAGTATCCTGTCCAGATTTTTGTATTCCTGCTGGGGTTTTTCCACCTTGTATCCAATCTCCTTCTCCCCCTCCTCCATATCTCCCTCTTTTCTTCATAGAATTTATTTAGATTTAAAAGGTTTTTTGCTTTTATGCTGTTGACAAAAGGACTTTTTTTTAATTAGTGCATGTTTGTCTTACAGAATAGTGATGTTCATTTTGGGGAATTGGTATATGCGTGTGATATGTGTTGCTCATTTTCAGTCCCTTTATTCCTCCTTCCTCTCTGCTCCCCTTATTCCTTTCCCTGTCTCCAATCATCTACCTTCTAGTTTCCTATCATCTCTTCTTTATTGTTATCACTTATTTATTCATATTCCAGGTTTCTCATGTGAGAGAAAGCATGTGATATTTAACTTTCTGAGTGTGGCTTCTTTTGATTAGTATGATGGTCTCAAGTTCCATACATTTCCCCACAGATGACATAGTTTTGTTTTTCTTTAAGGTTAAATAATATTCCTTTGTGTATATATACCATATTTTCTTTATCCATACACATTTGATGGACATCTAGGCTGTTTCCACAGCTTAGTTATTGTGAGTTGTGCTACTACACCCAGGATACATCATGTACTATAATGTCATTAATCCTACCAGAAATATACCCTGGAGAGCTATAAACTGGTCAAATGGAATTTATATTTTTAGTTCAAAGAACTTCCATTCTGATTTCCATAGTGATTATAATAATTTATATTTTGACCAACTCTATAGAATGGTTCCATTTTTCCCACATTCTCACCAGAAGTTGTTGTTTGTGTGTGTGTGTGTGTTTTTGATAACCATTCTAACAGGAATGATGGAATCTCATTGTTGTTTGACTTATATTTTCCCTAATGGCTAGAGATGTTGAACATTTTTTCATGTGCTTATTTGAACTTTTTTTTTTAATTTGAAGACCTGTGTAGCTTTCTGTGTTCTGTTTTGAAATGCTGTATTGTGTTTGACTCTATTCTGTTTTCTTTTTTTTGTTTGTTTGTTTTTTGTTGTTTTGTTTTGTTTTCTTCTATTCTCTTTAAAAATAAATAAAAATAAATTTAAAAAAAAGAAATTATATAATAAAACAGTTGACCAAAAAAAAAATCTATTTGATTTATTTGCCCATTATTTAATTAGGTTAATTTTTTGTATTCTTTTTATGTGCTAGATATTGGTCTTCTGTTTGAAGAGTAACCATCAAAAACTTTGTCCCATTCTGTAAGCTCCGTTTTCACTCTATTGAGTGCTTCCTTTGTGGAACCACGCTTTTTTTTTTCCTTGTTTACTTCTGTAAGAAAAACGGAATATTATTAATAAAACTATATGCATCAAATATTGATCCTCTAAACACTTTATCTGCTGATGAGCCACTTTATTTCAGTTGTAGGGATTCTAATACAGATTTGGAAACGACCATGCAATACTGCTGTTCTTAATGTTTTCACGTGAACTTTGAGGCTCTCCAGAGATTTAATAACTGACCTCAAATCTCACAGCTCACAAGTGGTGAACCAGGATTCAACTCGGATTCTCAAAAATCTTACATGACCCTCTACTCCCCAGTTCCTGCAGATTTATAAATGATAAATCTGTACCCTTCGCAGTGAAGTCAGGAGCAGCAAAGAACAACTGCAAAATTACTTTATGCTAAGTGCTGTTTGGTTGTCTCAGAGACCTCTGGCTGCATTGGATCCATCACCAGAGGAGATACCATTGGAGGAGATGTTGTGTTTGCTAGAAAGCTTTCTCTGTGCAGCAGCCCTAACTCCAGTCCTGATAAGTGGGATGCTCCTCTCTCCTGGCTGCACTTCCTTCCTGCCCTGAGCCACAGAGTCTACCAAATTCTTCCCCTGGGTCAGTTCCTCTAAGTGCCATCATGGTTTTGAGAACATCTACCTTGGTATATCAGCCTTCCAGATGCTACCTCTGAGCCCTTGGCCCCTGGTTCCCAGTCCCTGCAAGTCATTGCCCTTCCCTTTATTTCCACTCATGCCTTCCTGAGCCCTTTAATTGTGGGTCTCCTGGCCAAAGTTTAACGGCCTCACTAAGTAAGAACACTGAACAGGCAACAGTTCTGGGTCTGCTGTTGGAAAGAAATTGTGCTTCCTCTCGGAGTTAAATGTTGGGTAAGAGAAGACGGAGTCTTCCCAACTGTGGTGGCCTGGGGTGGTGGGCACCCACTGAAATGCTTTGTGCTCTAAAAGGAACATGTGTGGGACACACTGAGAACACTGGCGAATGAACTTTGCACACACTCCTCCCTCTACTTGGAATGCTATGCTCTCCCTTTTCTGCCTGGCCCACCCAGTCTTATTCCTAAAGAGTTATATAATACCCTTTTCTTTGCTGCCTCCCTGCCAACTCATGCAGAGCTGATTGTCCACATTTCTGTTGCAGTTATTTTATTTAGTTAATAGAGTCACCAGTCAGTGGTTCCTTGAGAACCATGTACCCAGTCTAAGGCCTCAGGAAGTGTTAGTTCATGTTTACTAGCTGAAATAAGGGCTAGAGAATCAGATGCATGAGTGTGAGATACATCCTTTTAGAAACTAGTGCCTGGAGAAGTTAAGTGAGAGCAGGTTCTTGAACAGACTTAGAGTTCGCCCCATTAATCAGTATCAGGAATGCAACAAAATGTTGCATGTTGTTCCTGGCAAACAAAATGCAACATTTTTCTGGACCTCTATTATCCCTCTTTGTGCCAGTGTTTCTCAGCCTCAGCTTTGTTGACATCTTGGGCTAGATATTTTTTGTTGGGAGCTATCCTCAGCATTAAAGGATGTTTAGCAGCACCCCTAGGATCTACCCACTAGATGCCAAGAATGCATTCTTTCCAAGTTATGACAGGAAAAGTACTAAATCCAAACATTTCCAAGTATTCCCAGGGACTGAGAACTACCACTTTAGACTTCATAGCAGCTAGCTTTTGCTGGGCATGGAAAAGGCATTCTATAAAATCAACCAATCAGAGAAAATTATTAAAGTGATCATACCATTTTTAAGAAACTACAGTACTAGGGGTCAGGCAGGCTGTACTGGGTGCTTTACATAAATTCTACCTAATCCTCAAGTTTTATAATCCCTACTTTATAGATGAGGAAGCAGGATCAGAGTGCTTAGGGGATGTGCCCACGTGTGGAACCGAGTATGTTCTCTGATTCTAATTTGCTGTGGCAGCGCTGGTGGCACTCTGGTGCTTGCCGCCCACACTGCTTCCACTTTCTTTGCAAACTTACAGTTGCATATACATGTCTGAATTGGGGCCTGCAAATAGGCTGAAGTTTGAAAGAAAATCAGATGTGTGGAACATTTTCAGATATAAAAATAAACATTCTGATAAATGTGGACCTTGACAATAATCCTAATGAGTATAATTTAAATTAATCACAAAAGCATAAATATTAGGCCAGAAGAAATTTCTTCACTAGGTGTGCTTTTAGTATATAGGCTGACATATCAGAAATGTTTGGTCTTCACTGGGCAACTTTTAAGCAGAATTATTTTCACAGGTCTGTAAAATCAACCGATGTTTTCAAGTCATTGTTCTTTATCTTACATTGTGCAAAAACACAGTATGGAAAGTAAATAATAACTATGGCTTCAGGATGTTGAAAATAATAAGTACCTTAGATTGTGAAGGTTTACATAAGCAGAATCCAGCCGCATGTTTTCTTTCTCTACTTAGAAGACAGTAACTTCAGGAATGGTGAATGGGCCTCTCTTTGGGTAAAGGAGTCTTGCCGATGCTTAAAAAGAATTGTTCATTTTGCTTTTTACTTTATGGCATTTTTCTACGAATTCTAGTATCAAAAAGTGTCAAACCTGGAAATTGCAATGCATAAAATCTTTAGTCCAATTTAAATTTTTGTTTTTAAGGGAAAACCATGTCATTTCAGCCTCAATTGCCATGCTTAAGCAGTACTAATGTAAGACTTTTTCCAAGCTTCTTATGCTTCTGTTGTCAAATCAAATAAAAACGTGTGAAAGGCACTAACCAGGGAAGCAGTATGATACATCAGTTCTTTAAAAACAAGCTTTCTCTTTTTAAATGGAATTTTATTCCACTTTTAACATTCAGAAATGTCTTGTCCACAAGAGCAATTTGCACCATATTAGGTAACATCTTTTCTCCTTGCATTCTGAAATGGACACCAGCACTAAATTCACAAGTTTGGTTTCCTTTAAAGTCATGTTTGATGGCAAAGCTTTGTTGACCCTGTTTGATATCCTTCACGGACTGCTTGACTGAACTAAGCAAAAGTTCCTGGTCCCTGCTTGGGGAACCGGCTCCTGGCTACTGTGGCTCCTTCCAGCACCGAGGTGGTTCTTTGAGTCTGCTTTGCCATCTACTGACCAGATTTGGTATTTCCACTCGCCAGACCCCAATAACACTGGGAAGAGCTATGTTAGCTGTTAAATGCTGTAATGAATTGTGACAGAAAACAGACATTCTTGTCAGAGACTCAAAACCAGCCTTGAAAAATTATGCATACCAGATTCCAAATGGAGAAGAAAGACTAAGTAGTCTTTTTTAAAAAAAGACATGGTTGCAAACTGCAAAAATATTTTTATTTTTTCCCTAGTCATTATTTAAAAAAGAATAATTATTAGAAGCAGAATTAGTTTAGACTTCTAGGGGAACACAAATAATTTACATGTTTTTAGCAGTTTAACAGGTTTACAAATTTAGAGTGCTCGATCTTTTTTTCCAGTACAGTTACTGCCAGCATGGCTTAGATGCTAAGCCTTAGAGAAATTCAAGTGACTTTGTCTTCTTGGAATTCTACTGCCTCACATTTATGTTAGCCTTCTCAGGCTTTCCACACACTTTCACGCTTATTGAATTTCCATAAAATTCTCAGTTTTAAAAAGTTGTCTGTGTATTACAGATGTATGACACCAGGAAATAAAGGACTTGTTTTCCTAACTAGGAAATAAAAGACAAATTTTCCATAACTTTCAGTTTCCTGTAAATTCAGTATGCCTAAGTGATTTCTTTTTTGTATTTTCTATTTCATCCATTTTCGTTTAATTTTGGTGCTGGAGGTAGACCCTAGAGCCTTGTGCAGGCTAAGAAGCACTGTACTACTTAGCTACATCCCTAGTCGCAAACCTTTCCTTTAAATATTAATGAAGTTTTTTCAAACATCCACAGCAGTTGTTTTCAAACACTACTGACCATGAAATATATGTATGTACATAGTGATTCTATACATAGATATATCTGGGTATGTAAAACTAAAGTTTAGTGGAACAGTATTCATTGTCATTAAGTAGTTGGTATTCTGATCTGTCCTATTCAATTCATGTTATTTTTTCTAAAATTGCCATATTGACTTGCATATTTTAAACTTAGTGGATCAATTCTGTATGTACTTCAAAGTGAAAGGGAAGGAAAATAGTCAAATGATCTGGAAAAAATACACTCAGAGATGAAATTAAGAACCAACTTTTATATTTTTGTGTGCATTGACATATACGTACATATATCCAGCTGTAACTAACCCACACAGAATCTCAGTGCCCTCCTGCCTTCAAGGCCCTCAAGTACCCACTGTCTGGTTCATGCTAAGTTTTGTGCTTCTTGCCTACATGCTCCAGACACTTCAGTATCAAGGTGCTCAGTATCTCATCAGCCTCCCGACAGGAAGGAAGTCTATTCTGGATCCCAAGAAGAGTCAGGCCCCTGCCCTGATCTGCTTCTGCCTGCCTACCTCAATGTGCCAGTTCCTACTTCCTTCCTGGGATTCCTACCTAGGATGACTTAGGAAATGCTAAGGTCAGCAGGCTGACTGGAATGTGAGTTCCCACCACCTGTTTTTTGCTACACGTTGGAAGGAAACACTTTTTATGGGCTTCCTCCCCAACATAGTTCAATGAAATCCTCTGACTCGAAATAATATACTAACTCCATAAAATGTAGGCTGCTGAGTCAAGAAGAGGAAAGAAGATTAAGCTTAGAGATGAAACACTCTTCTCAGAAAAAGCATCCCATCCTGAGGGATTTTAGCCCACTTTAAACGTCACTTCATTGGAGTCTCACCTAGAACCTCTAAGTCTTAGGAACCATTATTTATGAAATGGTTGATTGACCTGACAAATGTCAATAGGTGGTTTTCACTCCTATTCAGTATTTTTAGACACTTTTTCAAAGTCCTTATGACCTGTTGACCACTTTTTCTGAATGTCATTCTTGTGAGACCTCAATGACTGAACCTCTGGATAGTGAGGATGCTTTCTGTGAGAGAATTCTGGCACAGAGACACAGGGCCAAGGAGAAGGTTCTAGAAAATGTCACAGGTATAGATATCTAGATGAAGGTGAGAATGGGTGGAAGGGATCCTGTTTCCTGGCCACACAGGAGTACTGCTTTACTCAATAAAGTAAGATTTTTAATTGAATAGGAACATACCTCACCTGGACTGTGGAGAGAGGACACAGCATATTCTGAAGAAGCATAGTAGGCAGCATTATCCCCCTGAACAGCAAAGGGAAGAAAGGTCCCCTAGAGGACAGAGGTGAGAAAATCTATGACTTCAGGAAGACTAGGGTTTATTGTGTGTGAGACCATATACTAGGAATTTACACATAAAGCATGTGTCTTCAATCCATCATAAGTAGATGAGCAAGATAAGGCATTTTGGTTTTATGTAAGTTAAAACACCATTTAAAGCCTGTGATAGTTAACTATGTGTCAGCTTGAGTAAGAAATGCCTATCTGATTGATTTAACAAGTTCTAGATGTGTCCGAATAATGAACTTTAGTGAAGAAGACCAACTGTGGATGTGGGTATCACTAACCAATAGGCTTGTAGCCTGGATGGAACGAAAAGGGAAAGAAGGAAATCTTTCTTCGATTTTTTTAGAGGAACTGCAGTCTTCATCGTGACCTTTGGACATCTTTCTATAGGCTTCTCACACAGACTCTTCAGACGTCCAGCACAGACTCTTCAGACTTCCAGCACAGACTCTGCAGCTTCCTGATACAGACTTGCACATGACTCTGCAGTGAGATCCAGGCCACTGACTTTTGACTGAATTCTTCAGATCTTCAGCAAACAGACACCCTTTTTGCATTCTTCCACACCTGACACTGCAGGTAGCCATCATAAGCTTACCTCTGTTCTTCTAGTGAACTCTGACTAATACAGATTTTGGTACATGGAGTGGATCTAGAGAAACAGAATTTATGGATGAATTTCTCTAGTGGCTTTAATGGTTATTGGACTTGGCTCTCTAATTTCATGAGACCTAAAGCTGCCATGGTCTCACCTTCTAAAAGGAGGAGGTACTGTGGCGTACTGATAGTTCATGCTGTGAACTGTTTAAAGTAATATGCAATATAGATCAATTTGACTATCCTAATTCACCACTTGAGAGATGTCAGGAATTTAGTCTCAACACTTTTTAATATTTTTAGTAGAGTGGGAAATATAATAATGCTGGCTGCTTGGTCTTAGCATCTCTAGACAAACTAGTAAAGGAAAATCATAAACTCCAAACATGCATAAAAACCTAAAGTCTTCCAAGTATAAATACAAATTAATAAAGGAAAATTTGAGCTCCAAGATTTGAATTCCCAGCTCCAAACACATATAAAGAATCTAAAAGTTTCTAAGTGTGTCCTTATAGAGAATCTTCTCTACTTTAGCTGCAGGGATGAGAGTGCAACAACCCAAATACAAGCCCTCACCTTTTGATTGTCTAAAACACAGTGTAAGTCTTCTGCTCAGCCTCAAGGGTATCTGAAATATAAGTGAGGGCACTGATCAGGAAAGAATAGGATCCCATAAATTGGGACAGAGATGTTTGGGAGGATCTTGATGAGGCTGAGAACTTTGAGCTCCAAAATCCTAATGAGGCTATTTTGCCAGATGAAGAGATCTTCCTAGCCACAGTGGCAGTGGCATCCCTATCCTCAACCCCTGTGGGGTTGACCTCTGCTCCTATACCTAAAGAAACCCTCTGTCTACTGGACACTGATTCTGAACTAATGGTGATTCCAGGGGATCCAAAACATCGCTGTGACCCTTCAGAAAGAGTAGGGGGCCTATGGAAGTCAGATAATCAATGGAGTTTTCGCAAAGGTCTGACTCACAGTGGGTCCAGTAGGTCCCTGAATCTATTTAGCTACTTCCCCAGTTCCAGAATACATAATCAGGATAGATATACCTAGTAATGGTACAATCCTTAAATTGGCTCCCTCGCCTGTAGTGTGATGGTTGGAAAGGCTAAGTCGTAGCACTAGAGTTGTCTTTAGCTGGAAAAATAGTAAACCACAAATAATATCACATCCTGGAGGAACTGCAGAGAGATTAGGGCCACCATCAAGGACTTGAAAGATGCAGGGGTGATGGTTCCCTCACTTATTTCTCCTATTTGACCTGTAAACAAGATGGGTTTTGGAGAATTACAGTGGATTACTGTAAACTCAATCAAGTAAAAATTCCAATTGCAGCTGCTGTACCAGGTATGGTTTCCCTGCGTGAATAAATTAACATGCACCTGAGTATTGGTATGCAGCTAATTGATTTGGCAAATGCCTTCTTCTTTATACCTATTCTTAGGCCCACCGGAAACGATTTGCCTTTAGCTGGCCAGGTCAGTCATACACCTTCACTGTTCTACCTCAGGGTCATATTAACTCTCTAAACCCTGTGTCACAACTTAGTTCTCAGTGATCTCGATTATCTTTCTCCTCCACAAAGCATCACATTGGTTATTACATTGATGATATCGCGCTGATGGGATCAGGTAAGCAGGAGGTAGCAACCACTCTGGACTTGTTAATAACTCATTTGGAAGCCAGGGGATAGGAAAGAAATCCAACTAAAATTCAAGTCCCTCTACCTCTGAAATTTCTAGTTGCAGTGTGTGGGGTTTGCAGAGATATCTCTTCTAAGGTAAAAGATAAACGGTTGGGTCTGGCTCCCCCTACAACCAAACAAGAGGCCCAATACCTACTGGTCCTATTTGGACTTCAAAGACAATACTTACCTCACTTAAGTGTTTTGCTCCAGTTCATTTAATGAGGGACGTGGAAAACTGCTAGTTTTGAGTGGGCCCTAGAACAAGAGAAGGCAACTGTGTAGGCTGCTCTGCCATGGCACCTTATCATGCAGCGGTTCCAGTGGTGCCTGAGGTGGCAGTGGCAGATAGCGATGTTTTCTGGGGTCTCTGGCAGGCCCCCCATAGGTGAACCACAGCAGAGGCCTTTAGAACTTTGAAGGAAGGTTCTGCCATCATCTGTGGACAACTACTTTCTCTTTGAAAAGCAGCTCCTGGCCTGCTAGTGAGCCTTAGTGGAAACTGAACACTTGACCATGGGACACCAGGTTTCCATGCAAACTGAGCTGCCTGTGATGAGCTGGGCATCATCGGAGCCACCAAGTCATAGAGTTGGACATGCACAGAAACTGTCAAGAATTAAATGGAAGCTGTATATATATGATTGCACCAGAGGAGGTCCCCAGGGTGTATAACAAAGTAACTTCCATGAAAAAGTTGCCCAAATGCCCACACTTCCTACTCCTGCTATCTCACCTTCTGTCTCCAGCAATCACCTGTGGCCTCATAGGGTGTGTCATATGATCAGCTGACAGGAAGAGAAGGCAAGGACCTAGTATGCAGATGGTGTTGCACATTATGGGAGCACCACCCACGAGAGAACAACCGCAGCATTACAGTCCCTTTCTGGGACATCCTGACAGACAGTGGTGCAAGGAAATCTTCACAGAGGGCAGAACCTCAGACTGTGTACCTGGTCATACATTTGCCTGCAAGAAAAAAACGGCCAGATGTGTGACTATGTGTTGATGCATGGGCTATAGCCAGTGGTCTGGCCAGGTGGTCAGTGACTTGGAAGAAACATGACTAGAAAATTAGTGACAAAGATATTTGTGGAAGAGGAATGTGGATACACCTCTTCCTGTGGGCAAAGGATGTAAAGATATTTGTAACTCATGTAAGTGCTCACCAAAAAGTGGCCTCAGCCAAAGAGAACTTTAATAATCAGGTGGATGGGATGGCCCATTCCATGAATAGCAGTCAAGCTTTTTCTTCACCACCCCAGTCATTGCCCAATGGGCTCATGAACAGAAAGGCCATGGTGGTAGAGCTGGAGGTTAAACATGGGCTTAGCAACATGGATTCCCACTCACCAAGACTAATCTGGCTACAGCCACTGCTGAATACCCAATATTCCAGTAGCAGAGATCTACAATGAGTTCCCCAATGTGGCCCCATTCCTTGGGGCAATCAGCCTGCAACCTGGTGGCAGGTTGATTACATTGGATTGCTTCCATCATGAGAAGGGCAGTGCTTTGTCTTTACTGGCATAGACACTTACTCTTGGTATGGATTTGCCTTCTTGCACATTATGCTTCTGCCAAAACCACCACCCACTGGGCCAGGAATATAGCTCAGTGGCACAAGTGCCTGCTTGGCAAGTGCAAGGTCCTGAGTTCAATTCCCAGTGGGAAGAAAAAAACTTCAAAACCACCACACATGGACTTACAGAATGCCTTATCCATCATCATGGAATCCCACAAGCATTGCTTCTGATGAAGTAACACATTTCACAGCCAAAGAAGTGAGACAGTGGGCTCATTCTCATGGAATTCACTGGTCTTACCATGTTCCTCACCATCCAGAAGCAGTTGGGTTGATAGAAAGGTGGAATGGCCTTTTGAAGATGTAATTGAAGTGCCAGCTAGGTAGAAATATCTTGCAGTGCTGGGCAAGGTTCTTCAAAGGCTGTACTACATACGTTTTGAATCAGTATCTACTCTATGATACTGTATCTCCTATCACCAGGATTTATAAATTGGGCAGTTAGGGAGTGGAAGTGGGAATGGTACCACTGACCATTTCCCCTAGTGACCCACTAGCAAAATTTCTGCTTCAAATTCCCATGACTTTATCCTCTGTTGGCCCACAAGTCTTAGTTCCAGAGCAAGGGAAGGCTCATACCAGGAAGCACAACAAGGATTCTATTGAACTGGAAGCCAAGACTTCCCCTGATCATTTTGAGCTCCTCATGCCTCTGAGTAGCCAAAAAGAAAGGATTTATGGTGTTGGCCGGGGTGATTGATCCATATTATCAAGGGAAAATTGAACTATTACTCTACAATGCAGAAAGGAAGAATATCCTTGGAGTGCAGGATATTCCTTAGGGCTCCTCCTAGTATTGTCATGCACTGTCGTTAAGTTGTAGGAAACTACAACAATCCAACCCAAGGAGGATGACAAATGGCCCAGAACTTTCAGGAATGAAGGTATGGGTTGCCCCACAGGGAAAAGAATCAAGACCTACTGAGGTGCTTGCTGAAGGCCACAGAACTATAGAATGAGTGGTAGAAGAAGGTAATTACAAAAATCAGCCACAACCCTGCAGCCAGTTACAAAAATAAGGACTGTAATTATAATTGTTCTTTCCTATTTTGTTAAAATGTTTCCTTTGTAACATAATGTTGATAGAGTTAATGTTGGTTCTTACGTATTTTTAAGCCTATGTCATAATGTTTAAATTATGAAATGTTAGGAATATGCATCACCCAAAGAAAACCTTGCCTTCTATTCTGGGGAGGGAATTAGTGTGTTTCCATTTCTACACAGGATAGTTGTACAGTGCCAGGAGTAATTATGAACTTGTCTTTGTATCTGGAGACTAAGAATGTTTTAACACATTCCCAACAGCTTGAACCACCAATGGCACATGCAAGACCACCAACGGTACATGCGTGAGGCAGTCATGCATGTTCCACCAGTGACTCAAGCCACCCAGCAGGGGGAATATATGAATTACACCCCTGTCATGAACGTATTAAGGAAACGTGTTTGGTTTCAGTTTGACAGGGGGTGGGTTATGAGAGTTAACTGTGGTATTAACTTGAGTAAGAAACACTCAGCAAACGGGTTTAGCATGGTTCTTGGCATACCTGAAAGATCAACTTACTGAAGAGGGAAGAACCATACCTGGTGTGGGTGGCACCAACCAATAGGCTTGCAGCCTGGATGAAATAAAAAAGGCAATAAGAAGAAAGTCTCACTTCTGTCTCTTCAAAGAAGTCTTCACCATTGCCTACGGACACCTGTCTACAGGCTCCAGCATGGATTCTTCAGCCTTCCAACAAACACTCTTCAGTCTTCTAGTGCAGACGCTTAGGCTTCCTCCTAAGAACTCGCATGGGACTCTGAAAAGAGCCCCCAGTCTTTGACTTTTGACTGAATCCTTCAGATCTCCAGTACACAGATGCCCTTTTGCACTCTTCCACACCTGCCTCTGCAGGCAGCTGTTGTAAGCGTACCTGACTGATACAAGACCCCATGCCACATAATAAATAACAAACTTAGCAGTTTCCTGCTCAGGGTCTCCCAAATCTGAAAGCAAAGGGCTGTTGGCCTGGCTGAGTCTCCCCGGGGCAGGATTACAGAAGAATCTACTTCCAAGAGCTTTTGACTTGGATGCTCTACCCTCACAACTTTGAGCAGGTATCACCTCTGTCAGAACACCAGCCAAAAAGGGCATAAAACACATACTTGCGGGTCTTGTAGCACCAATGTTGTCAGACATTTTTTTCCGGTAACCTTTTTCCACTTAAAAACCACACCAGATGGAGGGCAAGATTCCAAATCCATTCTGGACATGAACACCATCTTCCTTTTTAAATCTTTTTCCACTCCCCTGACTTCAGGAATGAATGGTTATTTTTTTCTTTACCCATCACCCTTAATCCTAATCATTTTCCACCAAAATACCATTGCTAATACATGAATTGCATGTGGCTTTCTATCTTTTTGTGATAATGTTAAATTTTTAAGTACATAAGCTATATGCTGTCATTAGCTTATAAGATATGTATTATTTTTGTACATATTTCACTATTGCCTAAATTATATCACATTATAGTCATCAACGCCAAATTGCTGTCTTACACAACAGTATATTTTTAAAACTTTCCAAGTTAATACATACAAATCATGTCAATTACTTTTATCTTCAACATAGTATTCCTTTTTATGTATTACATTTTAATTCATTCCAAAATTGGTAGTCCTTTAGATTTCTTAATTTTTGTCTTAACAAAAAATGCTTCCATGAATTTCTTTGTGCACATCTTTAATAGAATAATTTTTAGAAGTTAAATTTGTTCTTGTTGTACACTTTTTCAGTGTTGATTAATATTGCTAAATTCCTTTTTTTAGCATTTGTTGTCAATTTATTTAGACGAATAGATGGGGCAAGGGGAAATCCCTATTTACCTAGAGTTCAGGCCAGTACACTATTCCTTAATGCTCAGTCTTAAATGTTTGCATTATTTAAAGACCTTTATCTTTAACATCCTTATCTGTACCAGAGTATTTAAAGTCTACTTTAAAAGCAAAATGTAAGCTTGGATAGGTTTCTTTCTCCCTGGGCTTCTGCAGAAACAACTCAACTCTGAGAACATGAGAAGTTGGCACTGGGAAAAGGAAGGCCACATATTCACTAATATTGTGGAGTATCAGCCTGCCACACTGTAATGCTTCTCACCCTCCCCAAGCTCCTTGGAGTAGGTGGTAGTTTGTGAATAAAAAGTATGGTCCCAGAATCATCAGGCCACTTGATGGTTTCTAAACTTTCTGGGCTAACCCAGAACGCAAATCCTAATCAGCCAGCTTTTAAAGACTGTAACTTTTCAAATTTGCTTTGCTGCCCTCTAATGAAATATTATTACTGTGATGAGAGTGTTCTGTTTATTAATAGAACTGCTATTAATGTTTCTTATTGTATCATAGCATCAGATGAGTGCCTGGAATTTCCTAGGCATTTCTCTCCTCCCAGTTTCAAGTCATCAAATGTTTTGGTACTATGTTTCACTCATCATTTCCACTTCCCATCCAAAAAAAGCTTTATTTCCCTCAATGTCATGTTCATCTATCAGATTCATTTCTTTTGTATATCTGGTTATTAGAAGAAAAGGTAACTGTTGACATTGAGAGTGCCATGGTTATTAACTCTTAACTTATTAACTATTTGATTTATTAACTATTGTCCTTAGGGTTTTGTATCCCACAAGGAAGCAGGTGACTACTTTAGTGATCATTATCCATTAGTGGCTGTTTTGTAGCTTTAATTTTTGTTCTTTGCTCATAATCTACATCCATTGCATGATGGACAAACTCTAAAACATCTTTAAAGATGAGGAAAAGCACATCTCTGAGACTTTTAAAAAGTCATTACATATTAAATTAATGTTGAATTATGAGGTTAATTATGGTCACTGGTATATATGTCAAAGAATACAAGTCAAATGTCACATCTGATAGTCTGTGACTCAAAGGTTTTGTAGTGATTAGTCAAAAAAAAAA
>RJWT010008684.1:10815-26075 GCA_004365215.1 Cuniculus paca | reverse complement strand
TTCCCCCTTGTAACCTGCCTCCCCTGCTGTCAAAACCTTGGAACGGAGCTGCTTGGATGAGCCTCCTCTGCCTGCTTGTTTCCTCACACCAGCTGGCTAGAAAGAAGGGACACAATAGGATGGGTGGCACAGGCCCTCTTCCTGAATAGCATCCTGGAACTAGGGAAGACTTTAGTTCCCTGTGATGTGAACCACTGGGGCTCAAGATGAAGGAGGGCAAATAAATAAGCAGAGTCCCTCCTTGTGAGCTTTCTAGGGGCTGCCATCATGTCTGTGTGGTTCCTGGTGAAGTGGGGGCTAGCACGGTCACACAGGCTATCATGTCATTCTGTACCACCCTCTCCTCCCATAAAACGGTGATAGAGTACCCCGCTTCACTCGGCAGCAGCATTCACCGTGTTTCTGATCACACTTCATAAAGGCATGAAAAATGACTTCACAACTGCTTCAGAGCATGGCAAGAATGAAGGGATAACTGTGTTTGACACGGAGTATTTTGGAGGGGGATTCATGGAGATATAACTCTTACTCTAATAAATTTTTAAAATTTAAATGTTCACCATGAATTCTGATAACACCTCACACGTACTGTGCTTTTTCCTATGCATACAAGGCCCTTTCTGACCGAGGTTTCTTTTCGGCAGGCTCTCCAGCTCCACCTCCCGCTAGTTGCTCTTCCACTCTGCCTAAGGTCTACCCACACCTAACGGATTCCCCATGGCCACACCTCTCCTGTGCTGCCTCCACACTGGGAGCTGCTGCCTTTGTCCACCCTGTCCTTCTTTCTTGCTCACCTGGGCAAGCCAGCTGTTCTGGACACACCCAAGGGAAGTTAGCTGCCAGTGCTCTGTATTTTGGGATCTTCCTGCTTCACCTCTGTGTGTGGTATTGCTCCTGAGCCTTCCACCCAGCTGGAACTGTGAACCCAAGGCTCAGCAGAGATCTGGCATCAAACAGGCGCTCAGTCAATACATACGGCAGAGGAAGAGTGACAAAGAGGGCACACACACCACAAGGCATTTGTGGGCTCCTATAAGAGAGTGTCTCAGGTACTGACCAGGTCCTCAGACACCTGCCAACGATCTGCCCATCTTCCCATCAAGAGTCAGGAGCCAAGTTCTTCCACCTGCGCCTGGGAAGTGACTTCCAGGTCCATGAATACCCAAAGACATATTTTAATAAAAAACAGAATGACAGTTGTGAAACTTTAAAGACATATTTTACAGTTGATTTCCTTTCCTTTAAACACAGCTACCAAGAATAATGAATGTTCTGTCTTAGCAGCTGTGAGCTAAAAAGAAAGATGAGAGGGAGAGAGGACAAAAGGAAACAACCTCCTCTGCCTGCTCCTGAGGGCTAAAATTCAACGAGGATGAAAAAGTATCTTATTCCAAGATTAGAGGTAAGCTCGAAAATGCAAATCTCTGAATTTCAGCAGTGAAGCAGAAATAATTTACATTACAGAATAATTTAAAGTCTGTGCAGCCCTGGATTCATTTATCTCCAGTAACCACCTGAAGGTGGGGTGTGTGTGTGGTCCTTGCTGTGTTTCACTCCAGCCTCACAGTGCTCTGGAAGACGGAGACACCATCAGCCTCAAAGCCCATCCAGCCCGTCACTGCCTTCCTAGATACCTTTCTAGGAGGTAAAAATGGTGCTCGGTGATTACAGTGGGAACAAAAAGGTAAGCCACTCTGCTGTCTTTTGACTGATTTGTGGTCTACAATGGTTCACGAGCAATAGAAAGAAGGGAGTGTGCATCTTGTGATATACAGGTTGAGCAGTCTCAATTCGGAAACCTAAAATTCAAAATGTTCCGAAATTTTAAACTTCACTGCTCACAAAGTTTCTGATTTTGGAACATTTCTGATTTCATATTTTTAGAATAAGGATGATCAAACAGTTAAGTCTATGCAAATATTCCAAAAAACAAAAAAAGAATAATCTAGGCATTTCAGAGAAGGACTATTCAACCTGGGTTTGTAATTGAGGTTAAAATGAATTTTTTTCCTCTTCTTGAGACAGGGTTTTACTATGCAGCTCAGGTTGGCCTTGAACTTACAGTCCTAGTTAGTCTTGAACTCTCAGTGATCCTCCTGCCTCAGCCTCCTGAGTGCTGGGATTACAGGAATACAGCACCATATCTGGTCTTAAAATGAATTTATAATAAGTAGGATTTTTCAAGGTTCCAGGTTTGTCACGCTGAGTGAAAACTGCTCTCTCCTTTTCATGTACCCTGGGCACCAAGGAGGATTCTCTTCAATAGAATGGAATTTCAACATTTCCTGGATCCTAAATCTACACAGAGGTATTTCCTGGCTTTTGCTCTATCCTGTCTATAAAGTCGAGAGTTTCCATGGCATCAGGAGGCAGCCTAGTTGCCCTCCCAATTTGGTTAAGTTATGAATGAATTCAATTCTCCATTTTCTTGATGGTGGACAGAACCAATCACATAGTCAAGGCCCCAATTCAACCCCACTCCCCAGGCCCTACACAGATTCTTCGATTTCAGGTAGGGCAGTGGGGATGAGCCTATCCCGTGCATGTTACTGTGTTTTTAAGACAGAAAACGCCAATGTATTTTTTTTTAAACCTCAGTACTCAGGTTTAATTGCAGTGTTGGCACTTTGCAATAAGTAAGCGGCTTTTGGGTTGCAGTTTGGGCACTCGTCTCTAAAAGGTTCACCATCACTGGCCTAGGGCAATGGTCTGGTAGCCCCACATAAGGCTGCACTTGAGTATGCTTAGAAGTGGTTCTAGAACCTTCCAACGTGGGGAGTTAGGAAGAAGGAAAGATATTCACAAGCACTCATTATGACCTACAATAACTAGGTGAGAAGTTTGGTCTCTGATCTAAAAAAAGACATCAGAAGTTTGTCAGGCTAACAAGTAGTAAGGAAAGAGCAATCAGTCCTGTTTTTGCAACTTGATGGCAAATTTCTCATCTCCAAACAGCAAATACTGTCACTTTACAGTTCTACCTACTAGATACCTACTATATGTGAAGTGCTGAGTGAGGCCTGGAAGTAATGAAATGTATGTAAAAGCTGTTTAAAATGTGGTGCTAATACCTCCCAACACATCACACAGAAGAAGCTAGAAACAGGAATCCTCAGCTAGAATCTTCACCTCATGGCTCGGGTTGAACCAATGCTTGTGCCCTTACAGATCTACCAGTCTGGGCCACCTGGTTAGTATGCTTCCCAGTTTTCCATCACTCTCGTTTTTCAGAGTTTTCTGCCATTCAATGAATGCCTCTTAAAGGGCCCTGGGGAACCACTGGGCAATCTGCAAAAACGAGAAACCCTTTGACATGCCTCCCTCGCTGCTCTGAGGAGAGCAGGAGGTCTTCAAATTGTGAAGTTGGTTTCTCTTTTCCCCAATGCAAATTCAGTCACTTATAGATAATGATGCCCTTTAATCTACTCTGACTGACACAGTCCCAGAGCAACAAAGCCTATCAGTTATGCTACCATGTTCAGGAAAGAGGCCGGAAGGTTGAAAACAGACCACCCAAATATGTGGCCCAAATATGTCAACAGATTCCTCCACAAGCTTCCTGTTACCAGCTCTATCTGAACAGTAATCACAGAAAACAGATTGTTCAGTGAAAAAGAGAAACGTGTCACAAAGAAAGGTTAGCAAGATAAAAGGCTGTCTTAGCAAAACTTAAATTGCATTTTTTTAAGGGAATCCTCAAAGGGTCAGTGAATGGTGGATGGAATGGACTAGATCCGAGAGCCGCCTCCTTTACAGAATCCAAGGAGGGCATGGTACTCTGATGGGTTTTGGGCTAAATCCTCTCCAGGACCATCCTTCTAGTCTCCAGGAAATTTGGAACACTGGGATGGATGCTGTCTTAGTGAAGAGCACCAAGGGCACACTACGGGTGGGCATCATGAGAAATGTGGGGCTTCTCCTGACTATTCAAAGGGGACCCCAAAGGCCAGGAGCCAAATGAGGGTCAAGTGCCCCAAAGTGAGCAGCCAGTCCTCCTCTATTAGAGACAACTGTAGTAAGCTTGTGGAAGTGGTGTGGGTGGCTGCTCCCCTCTCCCCTGTAGGAAGGAGCCCATTGAGGGTCTGTTGGCTTGGCTCCCAGTTCTACCTAACTGGGTAAAGAGTTTGTAAGAGGCCACATGAAGAACCTCACTGTGACCCCAGAAATTTCTGGGGAACACAGTCTAAGGCCAAAACCAAGCTTTGAGAAGGTTTCATGGTCATAGACCAAAAGCTAATATACTCCCTGGAGGAGAAGTCTACAGCGGGACCTGCTTCTGGAATGGCTAGAGTTTCTAGTTTCTCAATGGAAGGGAGCGCTGGGCTTCCCTTGGGCACAGAAGGGCGACCAGCTATGCTTTAAGGGACAGGGCTTAGAGCACAGAAGCCACAGGAATAATGGACAGTGAAAAGCCGGAAGCTGAGAGGCAGTCATGCTGTCAAATGGAGAACACAAAACACACATGGAGATGATCCATGGGGCTGGGGTGGTCGTACAGCTCCTTCATAGTTTTGCCAGAGAAAATCAGCATTGGATACCTTTGGAGCCGAGGTGGTGAGAACACTGGTGGTGTCAGTCTTACACAGGGAAGGGCTTTCCTACCCTTCATCTTGGCCTTTTTTCACTTTGTCCCTGGAGAAACTGTCAGCAGCATCCCAGTTTTGGGGACAGGAAGACAGTAGAGAAGATGCAGGCGTGACCTGGTAAGCTAGGGAAGCCACGAGGGTGAACCCCACCTCCTCACCCTGCTTCCAGCTTCTGGGGTAAAGTGGCACTTGGCTGCAAAGAGAAGGAGCTTAACTTGAAATGGTGTCCAGAGTTTCCATTATTAAACCAAAGTGGATACTTTAATTACTGCACTGGGATTGTTCTTGCAACTAAAAGTAACAGATGGATTTTTTTTACTGTTTTAAGAGTTATACAACCTGCCCAAAATTGTATCCAAGGCATAGAGAATAACAATTCAACAAATTAAGGGTTTAAATGGTTGTTTTTTTCTGGTAGTCTATGAAATTTAATTTTTTTCAACTTAGTAATACAAGATGCCTTTAGGTGGTAAATGGATGACCATTTAACACTTCAAGTTATATGAATCTATTGGGTTTAGAAAAATATGGCATACTTCATGTGAGTTCATGAATATTATTTAGGACAAAACTAAAATAGTTAATTTTCAGAGTAAGCACATTAAGAATAACAGCAGTTAATAGTCCAGGTGGGTATGGATTTGGGGTGGAATGACTGAGAATTGGAAGCTGATACCTAAAAGCAGCATTGGTGGGGACAGCTACATCTGATAGATGAGGACATAAAGGAGAGGAAGCGTGTGTCAGTCCACCAAGCCTGGTAGTGACAACACCATAGCAGGACCCCAGGGTCAGGCCGTTTCCTCTGGAGGCCTGGATCAGGATCACAGGAACAGGAAAGAAAAAGGTGGAAGACTCGGGGCCAAGGGCTGTGAGCAGCACATGCACACACTTCATCAGGAGGGTGAGTGATGGGTCAGTGTCATAAGGATTGGAAAGCAGTCACCATGTTCACTCACTGCTCACTCACTCAGCTGAAGTCCAGAGACACCCTCCTCCCCCCTCAATGAAACAGAACCAGGACAGCTGGGAGGCACACAAGACAGACCCTCTGTCTCAAGGTTGGGCCACTCTGGACCGCTCCTTTTTCTAGAGATTCCCCAACGGTCTGGCTGAAGCTGATCTCCACCTGACACTCTGGCACACCGGGAGCATCCAACATCCAAAGAGAATCACTTTTAACACCCTCCACCTTAGATCAAAGATTAATTTCAGTAATAACCATGGGGTGAAATGAACAATAAACATGGCCAGGAAAGAAATGCAGTGAACATTTTCTTTTTGAACTTTGAATAAACAATCACATCAATAAAGAATAAATTAAAAATAATACTACATATAAAATTAGAAAGTAATAGGTAGTAATCATTTAAATGTAGTTCTTTGTAAAAAGGGAGCAAAGGACTTACAGCTTTCTGTCTTGTCTATGTTGATCTTTCTTAGCAGACAGTAAAGAATAATAGGAAATTTTCTGTTTTCCAGTGTTAGCTGTATATCTGTCAGTGGCTCTACCAAAATTAATACCCTTCATATACTCACATTAATGGACAGCAATGACAGATTTGTCAACCTGCCTTTACTAACTGTGTATTGAGGAACATTTTTTATTTATTTCAAAAAGTCTCTTTCAAATGAAGTAAGCATACAAATCAGTCACAACACGACTGCCAGCATACACATCAAGTCTATTTCTGCATGCCAGGAGGACAAGTAATTGCTTTCTTACAATTTCTAACTTTTTCACATATAATTATCCTGCAACTTGGGAAAAGATAAAATCTATCTTCAAAGTTACACTTGGCAGTCCCAAACTGCACATTTCATGTGTTGTGTTTACGAAGGAATCTAGGAGGCAGGATCAAGGAAAAGGCCTATTTTGCTGGGAAACCAGCAAGGGAAATTAAGAGTATGAGCCAGGCCTACTTCTGCAGGACAGTACACCTTGCTGTTTCATTGTAAAGAGAAGAGGGAACCCCACAGGCCTCACCCTTCCTCCAGCCTCTCATAGCCATGAGCAAAAATGGCGCCCTGAGTTGGAAGTTGGAAGCAATACAGACATGACCGTGGGTGCTTATGTTCCACAGGTCACGCACACACTTCTGGGATCCTTCAGACGCAGCAGGTGGGGTGGGGCACCAAGACTGGCTCCGTTCATTTGGTTCTGAATTACACAAAACACAGACCAGGCTACTGCAATATGGAGAAACAGCAACGTGCAGTCTGGGACTGAAAAAGTTTCCAATTAAGTGCTTAATTTACTGTAAAAGAATTAATCCTGTGGTTCTATAGCAGTATTTGGAGGTGTTCCTCTCTGTGGAGCCCTAATTAATAAACAGCACCTCTCTGGAGACACCAGGATGGCCACAGACTCAGGTAGGTCACCAACATGTCCTCTGATCACAGATCATGACCACAAAGACTGCGTAGGAGGAAGAGAGGCTCCAAAGAACACATCATTCAATGAGCCAGCAAGCTCTCACTGTCATAATGACTATGCTCAGGGTAAACAGTACTGCTTCGAAAAGACCCTGGGATTTTTGAAGATCTTTATGCTTGGTGGCTCTTACCAGCTGCCTCACAGAGTGAAGGGCACTGCCTGGATGGCAGAGTAAGGAAAGGAAGCAGTCGGTCTGTCTTCATACACACAGTCTTGGCACACGTAGGTGTGTCCCCAACCCCACACAGGACTGTTAAAACCAGCCTTTTCCGGGACCCTCTATCCACGTGTCTGTAACACTTAGTAGGCAGTTGGTTTCAAAACTGAGGCAAGCTGGGTTTTTATACCAGCTCTGTGAGGAACTGCTTGTGGGATCTGGGCAAATGCCCAAGCTTCAGTTTTCTTATCTGTAAAAGTAGGGCCTATTAACACTGCCCTATTATCTCAAGGGGGTGTTCACAGAAACAAACAAATGCAATTTCTAAAAGTGTTATGATGTGAAGGGGCCACAAGTCCCATGACCACATTCTCTTTCCCTTTCCTTCTTTCTCACACACATTATCCCAAAAGGAATCTAAAAGAGCTCAGCCAAACTTTGTTATGGTTGACACAGGCCAGGCCAGGCCAGGCCACTGAGTCCAGGCGCAGCAGGGCCTTCTATGCTGCAGGGCAGACCCTGCCCTCACCAAAACCCCTTTTGTCCTTGACTTGAGATCCCTGACCCGGGGCTCCCCACCTGTGTGATGGGGGAGGGCATGGGCTCAACCCCACTGCAGCACACAGCCCTGGTGAGTTTCTTGTTTCAAGCTCAAGTGCAGGAGCCCTGTGCTGGTTACATTTCCTCTCCAAGGCACTCTTCCCAGCGCCCTGTGCATCAGCACCCATGGACTGGAGATGATGGATGTGTCAGATGGTAATAATGTGCATACTCTTTCCATTCAGAATTACCAAGTGTCAACTGTCCTTGTGGGCTGGGACCTAGCATGTGACAAACTAGGCTACTTAAAACACAAATCTCTCACTGGCTCCTTCCTTCCCTGTTCGATCAAAGTAGGAGCTACCTTTCAAATCCCAGGTACAATTTCTCTGCACTACCGAGGTATTCGGACGGAGACCCCCACTGAGCACAGCACTGAGCGCTCCCTGGGAAGGACAGATGACAAGCAAGCTTCAGGGAGGGGCTGATTTGAAGAGGGAAGCTAAAAATACCCTCCCCTTTCCGCTCCTCGAAATAAATCACACATCTCTCGAAATTTCCCTGCTTCAGTCCTGATTTCCTGAAATCAAGATAGCAGAATAAAAGTGATCAGCCTAATTACAGCACATTCCAATCCAAAATGCTGCCAATAAATATACTTAGAAAAGAAAAGCAGCTAGTGTCCTAATTTAGAAGCAGCAGTTTGAAAACAGGAACAACTAAAATATACTTGGAAAGCAAAGTTGAGGTCTCACCCTTGTCAGTCATTTTGTAAAATCTCTCTGGCTTTCTGCATCTTCCTCTCTCCACACAATTTACACTCTACCCATCTCCTCTGTTTCTTGGGTACCACATGAGCTCTGCTCCAACACCAGAGCCACCCTAAAGAGTCCAGGGAGAGATGGGAAAATGGCTGCCGCATCTGCAACCAGGAAGTTGAATTTTTAGACTCAGTGCTACCTGTGGCTATGTGCTCTTGGGAAGTGGTTTAACCCTCCTGACCCCAAATTCTTCCAAGTTATAGTCATCCCTTCTTCTGGGGAGCCTGAAAGGACCCCAGCAGATGGCAAGGACAAGTGACTCCAACTACACATGCTTCCTCTCATGACTTGTCAAAACTTTGTCCTCTGCCCCATGTCCGCAGCTGTTATGGACTATGTTCCCCTAAAATTCACACGTTAAGATTCTAAACCCCAAAGTGGGGCCTTTGGAGCCAATGAGGTCATGAGAATCAAGTCTTCACGGATGGGTTTAGTGGCCTTGTAAAAACAGATCAGAGATGTAGCTTGCTTGCTGCTTTCTTCCCCAAGAAGAAGTAGGTTGCCTACAATGTATAAAAAAGCCCTCGCCAGGAAGAACCCAAGCATGTTGGCGCCCTGACTGTGGACTTCTGGCCTCCAACTGAAAGAATTATCTGCTATTTATAAGTCACCTGGTTTATGGGACTTTGTGACGGCAGCTAGACTTGATTCAGCCAAAGGGTACCTCTGGTTTCCAGTTTTGGTTCAAAAGATGCTCTACTGCTACCCATCATCCTGCCACCACCACGCCAGGCAGCCCCCTTGGAGTGCTCTGAGCGGCACCTTATTCTCAACACTTTCCTCAAGGAGATCTTACCACCTCAACTTTCTCAGCACTGTTATGCTTTCAGGCAATGCATCCTGGGTCCTGAGTCACTGCTGCCTTCCACCTTGCTGAACACTGCCTGAGAGGACAGTCTGTTGCTTTTGCTTAGTCGATTCCAAGCTTTGGGAGGAAGGGCCTTGTCACATCCATCCATGAACATTAATCTGATCGCTGGTCTGTTCCAGTGACCTAGTCAGATCTATCTGGGACCACTCATCTAGATCATCAGCATCAGAAGTGATTCAGTGCATGCCTGCCAAATGACAGAGTCAGATGTCTAAGAAAGACCTTGAGGGGCTGAAACAAGACCAGGAGTAAGTGATGTTTGACCCATGAGTGAAATCTCACAGAGGTGGGAAGGTGCCCACTCCAGTGGAGCCCAGGGCCCAATAACCTGATTTTTTTTTTTTTTTTGCAGCACCGGGGATTGAACTCACAACCTGGCACTTGCCAGGCAAGTTCTTAGGTCACTGAGCTAAATCCTCAGCCCTTGTCTTTTTGAGACAGGGTCTGGCTATGCCGTTCAGGTTGGCCCTGAGCTCACTTTGTAGCCCAGGCTGGTCTCAAACTTACAACAGTCCTCCTGTCTTAGCCTCCCAAGTGCTGGGATTACAGGCATGTGCCACCAGGCCTGGCTATAACCTGATATTTCAAAGGAAAACTGCAACAACTATTTTAGCAAAAAACAAAGGCCATTATATTTTACTCATTTTCCTAGTAGGGAGGAGGTTAGGTGTGCACATACTAAAATGCCTGTGATAGCCGGGTGTGGTGGTGCCTGCCTGGAATCCCAGCACTCAGAAGGCTGAGGCAGGAAGATCACTGCAAGTTCCAGACCAGCCTGGGCTACAAAGTGAGCTCAAGGCCAGCCTGAACTGCATAGTGAGACCCTGTCTCAAAAAGACAAAATAAAAAAAAAAATGCCTGTCATGTAATTTAAATTTGTGCTCACTGATATCCCAAACAACTCCATGCAAATACTAGGAGTAGGAGACATTTAAAGTTCTTTTGAGAAATTCTACATTTAAAATAATATAGAGTTCTTTCATGTGATTCAAATACAATTTAATTTCTGAAAACAAAAGCAGCTTATATACTAAAATAAAAATGTCTTTCTACATTTTCTGGCTTCAAAAAGTTAGCAGACATTTAATTTTTCTTTTGGTGTTTGGTTTATTTGGAGGGTAGTACTGCCATGCAGCAATCTCACAGTGACTAATCTAAGATATGAAGTCCAAAGTGGGATGCACAAGATGATTCCCTTAGACACCAAAATGTTCATTTGCAGTTTTCATCATTTTAATAATGAGCTCTACAATGTAACAATACTAACACATTCTTATCAATTAATTAAAATCCATATATTAGGAAGTTGTGCTCAACATTTTTTCATTGGCACGGCTACAACTAAAGACCAAATGGTAATACAGAGTCTTGAATAGAAGTTTGCAAATAACCACCAGCCTACAGTGAAGCAGCCAAGTCATGTTCTGTTGATATAAATTTGTCTCTGTGGAAATGGCTGGAGAAACTGATGAAACCTTACCATGCTTCACCTGTTCTGGTTATCTGCTGTTCTCAGTTTAGAAAGAGTAACTGTAAAAGGGGAACAAAGGTATTTGGCAGAATGTGGGAAAGGAAGCAGGAGCAACTTCATTACAACGGTTCAAAAGAGGTGGCATTTGGCTTCCTCTGACTTTAACAGAATTTCTGAGCTCAGAGCTACATACTTAGTCTCCAAGAGCCACATACCCTACTTAGGCAAAAACATGAATACTCTAAATTTATTACAGGAGCAGCCTGCCATAACCCACATTAGTTCTGATTCCAAATTTGTTCAGGTCACCTTCACACCCCATTAGCTCAGGTACCCACCAAGCCATTACACACCATATGTGCATGACTGCGGGCCTCAGAGTCTCCACGAAAAAATTAATCACTGAGGACCTATCCAGCTAGTTGTCTGATGGTTCAGCTGGTAAAACATATGGAGGCAGCAAAGAGGCTGAGGCTACACTCAGAAAAATTAAAGTGAGAAAGCTTCCTTTCAAAACAGCAGCAGAGCCAGGAAGCAGAAGGTACTAGCTCACTGCAGGTGTTATCCAGGTCTGCTTTCTGGAAGGACTTTTCAGATGGTCCCCAACTTAGAATTTACAGGCTAACTTACTAGTGAATACAGCATCAATAAGAATATCTGCAACAGACTGAAAAACATCCAATATGTTTAAATTAAGTGAGCTCATAAAGACACTTAAACTATCCCTAGCAGGTACTAACAGATGAACGTGTGTAGGTAATGATTCCTAATGATTACTAACATTTAGAAAAGCAGAGCCGGCCCACATCTGTAATCCCAGCACTCAGGAGGCTGAGGCAGGAGGACTGCTGTGAGTTTGAGGCCAGCGTGGGCTACACAGTGAAACCTTGTCTCAAGAAACAAAACAAAACAAAACAGTATCCAGGCATGGTGGCACACACCTGTAACCCCAGCACTGTGGCAGGAAGACTCCAAGTTTGAGCTCAACCTGGACAACTTAGTATCTTAGCAAGACCCTGTCTCAAAATAAAAAAGGGGCTGGGGATGTAGCTCGGGGTTAACAGGTACCTGGTTTAATCTCCAGTACCATTTAAAAGACAGGGAGACGGAGAATGAGTGATAGAGTGAGAGAAAGCTAGAGAGTAGAGAGGGCAAGACACACGAACCAACCAGACATGCGGATGTTAATAAAAACTAGCCTTGCAAAAATCAACCCTAAATTTGCTCAACAAACTATATTCTATCTATCAATTTCAGAAAATACAGCAGGGATATGGGATTATAAAGTTCAGACTGTAGACAACGCTGCAGGATAAATAACCTAGTTATCTTCAATGAACAAACTTCCATTAAAAGAGACTCGAGGAATAGACCCAATCATACCATGTGGATCTCCTTTACATGCTGATTTGAATTTAAAAAGTCAGGTAATCTAAGGAATCTTTACATTCACTGATATTTTACTAATTCTCTATCAAGTTTAGTTGTGATAATTGTACTGTAGGTTTTTTTTTTTTTAAAGACCACTGTATTTTAGAGATACATACCAAACTACTTCAGGATGAAAGAATAAGATGATTTGGATTTGCTTCAAAATCCAAGGGAGGTGGGTAGGAGAATAAAGATAAACCATGACTAGTGGTGAGTTGAAAACTTACAAAGCTGTACCTAGGGACTCATTATGCTATTCTATTAGAAATTTTTCAAGGAAAATTGAAAGAAAAGAGTTGTCTTATTTTGAGAAAACCTTTTGAAAGTGGAGAGAATGAACTCTTTGTGCTTGTCCCTGTTTTTTTGCAGGGGGTAGGGGGGCTGGCAGTTTTTGAGCATCAGATGCCTCTAGCCTTACATTTAGTTCTGTGGTCCCTTTGGTGCATCTTTTGTGCCTCCCTCTAAAGTCCAAGGCTCTGATCGCACCAGGCCAAGCTGGTGATGCTGGAGTCTTAGTTGCTTCTCATCAGTGGGACCCATGTGATCACAGAATGATGTGTGGGAAGCATCCCGATTTCTCCGCCTGGAGGTGAGGTTTGCACCCCTAGCCTGTTCTGGAGCTCCGGGGACCCATTTGGATATCCAGCCCTCTAAAGCGACAAGAGGGCAGCTTCCTCTCAGTATTTCTGTTCCTTTTTGCCCCACTTCTGTGTCATCTAGGCCTGGGTGACAGGAGGAGGACGATTCCTCTCCTTCCTCCAGCATGAGTTGGCACAAGGCATGAGCTTTGCTCTCAGCTTGCCATGATTCAGATCTGGGGGTCCCACAAAGCCTCATGTTTTGGAAGGGGACTGAATCCCGGGGGCACTGTATTCAGCCTTAGATTGGTCCCTCGATGAGTTCCTTGCTGACCTGCTGCTAGAAGGCCGGTCGCTGAGGTGTGACCTGGAAAGGTGTACTCCCTCCCTGGCGCCTTCCCCTTTTCTCAGCTTCCCGACCACCAGGGCATGAGCAGTATTTCTCTGCTAGGCTCTTCTACCACCACGCTGCTTCTGTCTTGGAGCCAGTCAACCGTGCACCAAAACCTCTGGAACTAGGAGCCAATACAAACCCCTTTCTCGGTAAGTTGTGGCGTCAGGTATTTTGTCTCAAGAACGAGAAAGTGACTAAGACACAGTGGACTGGAACTTCTAGCAGAGATGGCCTAGCTGTGCTGGTGGGCCTGGGGCTGATGTGTGCTTAGCTCTCTACGAACATTCCAGGGAATTCTCACAAACACCTTAGGAGGAACGTGAAGCTGTTTCCATGTTACAGATGGTCAAACTGAGGCCCGGAGAGAACAAGAAACGTACCTAAAACCATCTAGTAAGTTAGCTAGCAGAACTGGAACTGGGACACAGCTTTCAATTGATACTATGTGAAATCTAGTTTCAGAGCCAGTTTCATAGAGAGAATGCATCATACCTATCTTCTACCAGGACCAGTGGTCTCTGATATATTTTTATTGTAGTAATATTTGTGTGGTTCTCTATTTTTTAATCTTTACCGCAATTTTTCCTTATCCTAAGATATCTCTTACAAGCGTACTTCCTAGACATATAACATATCTTACCTACCTTTTCATCTAATACAAAGTTAGCCTAGCATATCCCCTCCCCTCCTTTCTCTTCTGAAAAGAATCTTACTTTTATTTGGGCAGAAATAGTCTAGTTAAAAGTTCACCATTTCCCAGTCTCCACAGCAACTAAGAGTAGGTAAATCCTTAATAAGCTTCCTAAGAAAGTTCTTTAGAGTGGGCTACCTTCCTTTCTTTTGTACCTTAAGCTTGTCTAATGGCTGGAGCTCTAGCAGCCACTTTGGATTAAGAAGTAAATTTGAGACGGATGCAGTTAGTAAGAGAGCAGAATCAGAAGACAAAAACAGCCCAGGTTCTGACAATACACCACCATAGAACCTCTGGTTTGCCTTTTTAAGTGGGTGATAAAGGAAACCCTTGATTTATTTAAGAGATATTTTTAACAGTGTGTAATGTAATATATTTGAATGCAGTTCCTAACTTAAGTCAGTAACCAAAACACAGTCACATTTTGACTTTAACATCAATAGTTTATGCATCCTATTTAGTCACTTATTTGAAGGACATTCTTTCTAAGACCTCTGAGGTCATTTCCCATCAATAGTTTTCTTCACACATTTCGTAATTTGCCTCTAACAGCTTTTTATAACCTGACACTTAACTGATTTTCCCTAGTCTGGCCACAAGCTAATTTTTCACATTTAAAAATAACTCCTCATTTTACTCTGCATCAGATCGTTTACTCTGACATGCTTTTGAGGATTTCTGTTACCATAACACAGTGTTTCCAGGTGATTCTGGCTGATAACAAGGTGCTACTTACACCTTATCACACCGTGCAGGAGCCTGTGCTGTCGATGAGCACAGCTTTCGCTCGGCTGTTCCACATTCTCTCCAGCTACTACAACCATCGTGACCTTACAGTATACGCCAGACTAAAACCTGCTACAGTTATCTTCCTTCCAATCAGCAGTCATCAAAATTTAATCTGTATTTTCTCTTCCTCCTGAGAATACTCAATATTCTTCATCTTTGGCTCTAAAATCTTTCCCCAGTGTCATATTGCCAATAACTCTTCATTTTCTTATTGTCATGCCCTATACACGTACTGATATAAATTTATAAATACTCAACTTTATATTCGCACATTAAAAATACAAGACATATGTCTAGAACCCAATCTTTGAGCTTTACTTACTGTCCTATCCTCAAATTTGGTGGGCATTAAAAACTACTGTCTTCAACCCAACCCCAGTTTGTCATCACCGAAGAGGTGCCACAGTGCATGGTGGAACCCAGATGATGTGAGGACACTAGGTCTCATCAATTAGCAAGAGAGAGAGGCTTCTGATGACTCAAGAAGTATTAAA
>RJWT010008684.1:0-10715 GCA_004365215.1 Cuniculus paca | reverse complement strand
AGTTCACATGCAATTTGCTCCAGCATGTCAATATTTTGCAGAATCAGTAACAGCAGGAGAATGCGAGACACACTCCCTCGGCTGCACGCAGCAAGCCACAGAGGGACTCAGGACTGTGCCCTATGCCTGGTGCCCCCCCACTGAAGCAGAGCCACATGTGTCCCGGCAGGTAATCTTCCAAAGCGAGGCCCAGGTGTGTCTTACCTGTGTCCCCATGAACCAAAAGCAGCAAATCATCCTGACCACCCCCTCCGGCATGCCGATTGGACCATTTTAAAGGCAAATTTATATATTTACTATTGTATTTACGTTTGGGGCTTTAAGAATCTTTAGAACTTTGCCTCCCTTTTTATTACCATTGTTTTTCTGAAACTACTGTCATTCAAAGTTGTCCAGATTTGGAGTTTAGCATCACTCTTCTTTTTTTTTGTTTTGTTTTTTGGTTGTTGTTTAGTCTGCACTTTTGTGATTTTTAAGTTTTTTTTTTTTTTTCAGAAATGCAGATATCATGATATAGCAAAACTGCACATCACGCACATCCAACCTCCACAAGGCTGGGTGCTGGGAGTGCAGGCCAGGGGCAAAGTCCTTGCCTAGCATTCTAAAGGTCCTGGGTTCCACCCCTGAGACCACAAAGTACAAAAGCCCAAAGAAGTAAACAAAAATAATGGCAGCAAATAGTTTGTAAAATGCAAATAGCCATGAAGAATCAGTCTGCCTTTTCAACAACAGATTTTTTTGAACAGATTTAATTTTTCTCATGTTTTATGGTTCAGAGGAAAGGAAGGCTTGGTTTTTAAACACCAGAAGGTTGGCTGCAGTTAAACAGGTGAATAAGAAAGAACCCATGAAAACTGAGCCCATTATACTCACTGGGCAGCGGGTTGCAGAGGGGTCCTGAGGGACAGCACCCCAGGCATAGCTGGCACCTGGGTCAGCGACCCACAACTTTCTTTTCTTCCAAAGGCCAGATAATAAATGTTTCAGGCTTTGTGCATGGTGAGGTTCTGCTTTACTCAGCTACACCACAGACACAGCAAACAGTTGGGCATGGAAGTGCCCCAGGGGGTATGCGGGGGATATGGAAATGTGAATTCCACACAATTTCCATATGGCCTACTGTGTCTTTCTTCCCTTGACTTCTTCTCAGCCATATAAACACGGAAAAATCCTGCTTCACTCAGAGGCTTACGAAAACAGGTGCCAGGTGTGTGGGCTGATGCCGTGAACCTGATTTAGAGCTCCCCATGCTGTGGGTGAGTTTGACCCCCCTATTAACAGTAACAACTGGGCACTCTGCTGCCAAATGGCAAAAGTAGGTAATGGCAGCAGTTAAGATAGCCCAGGGTGGCCAGCAGGGGGAAGATGATTTCAAAAGTAATCTTCTAATGGCACACAGCACAAAAGCTAGATTAGTCATGAGATATACTTCACTAACTTCTTCTTTCAGGTTTCATCACAATTGGAGGTATTCTGTGTTTTATAAAATAGAAAGTTCATTAAAGCTGTCACAGAGAAAAAATTAAACTCAGGTGAGTATGTCAATATTGCATACATTACAGCAGTTCTTATCTATCCACTACAGACTGTGTTACTCTGTATTTTTTATTCAGCTTAAGAGGGACAAGTAGCTGATCAGTTACTAAACCCTTTTAACACAAAAAAATGAAAAGAGATGCTGATAAACTGAAAAAAAAACCACTTTATTTAAACCTAAAACTATAATGCAATCTCTAAAATGTCTTTAAAGTTTCAGGTAAATGCACAAACACTTGCAAAGCAAGTAAAATGCCAGATCTGCATTTTTGTGAATTTCTCCACTGTATTACTGTTGTCTTGACCACCCATAATTCGACATGTTAAAACAACAAAACCACCTTTATTCAATCCTAAAGCCACAATCTGTTTGGAAAGAAGTGACTGCTCTCGCTTTTCACATGCATAGTTAATCAGCTTAAGGTATACTTCATGGAAGTAAGTAATCACAACACAGGAATTTAGCATAAACAAGTTTAGTAAGAAACACATCCAAGGCTTGATGTAAAGCAATCAGGACTTTGAGGAGTGAAGGCCCCTTTGAAGATGTTTTCTTCTACTCTCAATCTCCCAGCATGGAGGTTCTCAACCTTGGAATGTCTTTGACTCTTCTGGGAAAAGCACAGGCTGTGAAGCTTGTGTGTGCCACCCCACTACCAAGGTCAAAATTGCTTAGAATACTTAAGACTCTTGGGTCCTACCCTCTCTCACAGCCTCTAAATCCACTTGAGAGGTACCTATTTTTGATGAAGTCCTGAGTGATTCTGATAACAGCTATATGTGGGCTGGGGTAGCTCAGTGGTAGAGTGTCTGCTGAGCATATATGAGGCTCCAGTTTTGATTCCCAGCACCATAAAAACAAAACAAAAAACAAAAAATAAATCATACTCCAATGAATCATGTGTGGCAGCATCAACCTTTCCCTTTAGACACAATAGAAGTTTCCAAAACAGTGGTTGTCAGCCTTTATTCTAAACTGTAATGGCCAGGGGAGTTTTTACTGTAAGGCAGTAACTGCTCATCTGCTTGCTCTGGGGCTGGGCCTGGATTTTTCTCCAGGTGACTGATTCCAAGAGCAGCAATAGGCCTGGGTGACACTCTAGGTCTGGCAGTATGGATGGGGCAAGCTCCTGAAGACACTTCCCGAAAAGCCAAACGTACTTCATGTCACCAGGGTATATCAAGCGAATAAGTTTTTATTAAAAATGTGTTTTTACCATAAAAGACCCATTAATGTTCATCCTTATGGTCCAGGAAGCAGCTAAAAATCAACTTAAAGAACTGCTAATTGAAGAGACAGAGAGAACAAACCTCTAGAAGGCAAGTCCTCAAAAGCTAACTATAAAGCCTGAAGCAGCTAAGACTAGAATGTGTACTTGAGAGCCTGGGCTGGATTTCAGTGACCCTGTTTGCATTTCTGTAGAAAGTAGAAAATCAACTTTTTTCTTGGCATTTACCCAGGTACCTGGAATTATGATTCTAAATAGTCGTTATCATCAAGTCAATGCCATGAACTCAGTCTTCCCATGATTCAAGAAAGAGTTCAAAATTCATTTCCACAAAGAATAACACAGGCTTTTCTATTTACAAGGACTTTACCGGAATTTGGAGTCTGGAGTGTTAAGGTGGACGAGAGGAAGGGCAACTTCTACCATTCTGTTTCCTGAGCTCTACTGATGTGTGACCACTGCTGCACTATATAGTTATTTCATAGTTTACCTTACTAAAATAGAATGCCTAATTAAAATATAAGATCCCTGAAGGCAAGCTTACAACATGTTCAGTCTTGTATTCCCAGACCTTACAGCAAAGGCACAGAGTATGCATGCATTTTGAATGAATGAAACAAAGTTCTTGCCCTCTGGACAGCTAGAAATGGAACATAACCCACTTGGATGTGGTAGAACAAAAACAAAACAGCTAAACACAGCAAAATCTGTCCATCTACATTACAGTGAAAGCAACACTAATGGTATAAAAACGAGAGCTTCCATTGCAGCACAGTAGCAGTATTTATACTCTTTCTCATGAGATCTTCCCCTCGAACTTGCCAGATAGAGGATGAGGAAACTAAAGCTCAGAGAAGACAGGTAATTTGTTCAAGGCCATAATGCAGAACAGTGAGGAGGAGGGGAAGGGCTCTGTCTCTAACCTACACACACTCTTCTCAACCACTCTCTCTGCAACACTGCAAAGCAAGAAGATGCATCTGCCTATTAATGGCACAAAGCTAAATCCAGATGAAAAGAACTGTTGTTCTTTAAAAAGTTTACTGCAAGCAGAAATGAGGAATATTATAGATTAACAAAATGATAATCACTACCTCTTATTGAGCATTTACTGCTATGCTCTAGAACTGTACTATGTGCATAATTCTAGTTTACTCCTCTCAAACACATACAAGCTGAGTAGTGGATGTCTGATCAGCAGGTGAAATACACAAAAGCTGGCAGGAAAAGGGCAAGGAGAGGAAAGACTGGACCAGAAAACAATCTTCTAATCCCTTTCTTTATGCTACTCAAATCTGAATGAGATTGATATGATTTGTCTCCAAAAGTTCATGTACTGAAAGCCTTGCCCCAGTGTGGTAATGCTGAGAGGTGGTAGAACTTTTAAGAGGTAGGTCCCAGCAGAAGGCGGCAACATCACGGGAGATGCTGCTCTAGAAAGGGATTAATTCAGTTCTCAACTCTGGTTGGATTTCCATGATAGTGGGGTGTTACAAGAGTAAGGTCCTCCCAGTATCTCTGGCTTTCTATTCCTCCTGCAGTCTCTCCTACATTTGCTGCCCCTGTTGTGATGTTGTTCACCATGAGGCCATCACCACAGACGAGCAGTGCCATGCGCTTGGAGCTCTGGAACAGTGAGCTGAAGAAAGTACTTTTCTTCACAAATTACCTGGCCTCAGGTCTTTTGTTACAGCAAATGGAAAACGAACTGATACAGACACTGTCCTTACCTTAGAAAAAGGAAGCTTCCAGGAAACCTTTCTTGAGAGCTTACTGCATGCATTAGGTACTACGTTAGGCATTCCATAACATTCCTTTTATCATCTCTACAGATCTATGCACACTAATCAAAAAGGGTTAAAACATGGCCATGGTCACAATGAAAGTGATGAGTCAAAACCAAGTGCAGAACCCGTGACCTAATTTTTGTATCATAAGAAAAGTGCTAAGATGCAAACTACACTCTCACTCTTTTTCTTTTCAATGAAAAGTGCTGAGATCTTATCAACAGGGGCTGAAATACCCTTCATTCTGCTAGGATTGGCCCACCTCCATTCAAGTGTTCATATTTTATTCTCTTAAAACATTACTTTTGTATTTCCTGTGTCCAGGGCTTGGATGGGCACTGGAGATGCAAACGTGAGTTAGACCATTGGGCAGTTGCCCTCAAGAAACACAAGGTCCAGGCCAAGAGTTCTGACCTCATTGGAGGTGGCACTTGCCCATGGAACGACTTTCTCTGCGCTTCCTGGTGCTGGCAGCTGCCCTTGCCTGTGGGCTGCCTGCATGTAACTTAATCTCTGAGCTCTTTATCCAGCTGGCGAAGGGAAGCCCTTGAAAGTTACAGATGTTTCCTCACAAGGACAAGAAATTGCTTACACGGAGATCTCTGTCTGTTGCTAAGCCATGACTCATCTGTCTTTTGGGTCACAGCCATAGAAACGCTTCCTTCTTATTCTATTCCTGAAAGAACAAAACTGGAAGGGAATGCTTGATCTTGGAAGCAAGGAATAGGAGCAAGATAATAAAATGCTCAGAACAAACACATTTGTTTCTGAAAGGCCCCAGGCAAATACTTCATAACCGATTTATCCGACCACTGTTAATTCATTATAGCAAAAGTTCCAGCAGATTGAGAATTTATCTAAGAAAAAAGATAGGAAAGAGTAGGGCAGAGAAGAGAAGAGAAAGGAGGAGAAAGGAAGAGAAAGCCAGAGACAGAGAGCCACCCAAGATTGAGGATTTAGGGTAGAAAGGACTAAGAAATCATCCTGTCCAGTGGACATGGAGAGCTGGAGTTCTTCAACAGCCACAATGTAACTACACCGAAGTGCCAGGCACTGTATTGTGGGCTCATGCACAATCACCATCTGACGTCACCCAGACACCCCAGGAGCTGTGTTCTCCGATCATCCCCACTCTATAGTTGAGCGCACCAAGGCTTGTATTAGCTAAGCATCAGGGGAAAGAGCACACACAGTAAGTCGGTGGCAGAGCCTAGAAACAAACTCTTGTCTGTAAGGCCCTCACTCTTAAGTGCCATGTAGCCTGGATTAAGGGTTACACAGACACTTCTCTGGATAATGCTGGTGGAAGTAAAATAGAAAAATTATAGAAGATGAGAGCCTTGTCATGGGCCCTGCTTCCCAGTTGCAATGTCTTGACCTCACACGTGCACAGTGCTCCCACCACATGGCCTGTCCAGCACTTAAGGGCTAAGATCTCCATGCTGCAGAAGTTACTCGTGAACCAGACACACAATCATTTGTTCGTGTATCATCTTTTCAGTATTCTCTATTGACCATGCTCTAGTGCTGGTTACAAAGGAAAAGTATCTCCAAGGTCCAGATCTGTTTTCAAAGAGCAATCACACAGGGTAAATTTGGAGCTAAGTAACAGTAAACAAATACTGGCATACTTAACCTCTAGACAAGGTTGGGGGACATGGTGTACCTGGAGGTGTTCTATGAGGGTTGAGGGAGGACAGTTAAGATGAGGAGGTTGCATATGCACCAGGTATAGTGGATGCCATGTGGATTGTGTCAAAGGCTGGGTTTTAATTAACCCTGTGATACCCAGCTAGCACAGAGCACACATCTGGAGCTCCACTGGAATGAGCCAGTTCTCTCTAAAGGTGGAGTTGCTGGGCCTTCTGCCTCAGAAGACAGGAGTGGAGAGACAGGTGGAGGAACAGGGCCAATCATGAAAAAATTAACAGTTCTGATGGCAGTAGCCCTTTCCATGGCCAAGTGACAGCATTTGGTGAAGGCAGGAAACCAGGAGGCCAGAAATACTTTCGCTTTGTCTCTCCTGATACTTCCCATGTTGCTTTTGTCCACTGGCTCTGTCCTCTCTCCTTCAACTGAGAAAGTGTATTCCGTGACATCATTAAGAAAATGAGATGGGGTTCCTCCTACTCACACACAAACCATTGCTCATGCCTTACAATATCACATCCCTAAGCTCCTGCCTTCCCCTTCACAGCTCACTTGGGCTCATACGATATGCTTTACCACTCAGCTCTTCACGTAAAAGTTTCCACTGTTTGTTGCTTGGCCAGGCCAGTATTTCTGGCTCTCCAAGCTCCCTGAGGGTGGATGTGTCCTTCCAAGTCCCAGTTTTCGAGGAAGTTTCTGATAACTGATTCTTGGTGACAATATGAATATAGGAAAAATTAACAGACTTTTTAGAATGAGTTTATGTCACTTATTTTGCAATAAGGCAAACAACTATAGCCCATCTCAGTTTCACTGATTCTGCTTAAGGGATTTAGCAGAAGTCAAGTCTCCACACAGAATTTTATAGAACTTTTCCTTGAAATCTGTCCCAGGCCATCATGAATGTGTTCCTCCTGGACAGAGGAAAGAAAAAAAAAGGAGGGGGTAGCATTCCTAGCAACCCAGTGTCATGGCTTTAGGACAAGCTTCATTCAAATCTGGACACCGGAAGGACTTTGGACTCCTACCTGCCTCAGTTCTTTCATTCAAAACTGGGATCAATAAGAGTATTCACTTCATAGTTATTGTGAGAGCCTTGCCTGGCACATAAGAAGCACTCAAATATTGGCAATTATCATTATCATTATCTCCAAAGGAATTCAATGTAATGAAAAACAAATGATGGAGGTAAGCAGCAAAGGCCAGACAGCTGTAAAAATTCCAATGGAGCAGGGATAACTCCACGGCTCCCTAGAGCTTGCTGTCCATTGAGGCTGGACCAGGCCTGTGGATTTATTTCAAGAACAGATGGGCTCATTCAGTACACAGGGCTGCCCTGCCCTTGCCAGATTTGCTAAATATATGTAGCATATGATTTTTATTTAAGTATAATATCATACATAGTTGCTAAATTTCACTTTAAAAGCACATACATTGTTGCATCTAAAAATATTTTCCATTGCTTTATTACTTTTTGAATGTCACAGTTTTTTTGGTAATAAAATGGATTCTGTTTCCAACAAATAGCCTGTGTTTTAAAGTCTCCCAGTCTGTATTTTTTATATGAAACTCCATCAATAACCTCTGCTTGTGAAGGGTCTGTTTCAACATCTCAAAGACATGGCTCTGCCCTGATATAGCAGGTTCCCAAGGGCAAATCCCTCGATTTCAGTTTCTACCAAAATTATTCAAGTACCCCAGCTGGTATGGGAAGCAACCTGGGCTTCAGTTCGTACTAACACTTCGCTGAGCTGTGCTCTAAGGTAGTATAAACACCCGCCAGCCCAACATATGCAACTGGCTTATGTGAGTCGCATTCCTAGACTTACAAATTGCTTCTCCTCCTCCATTTTAAAATTGTACTTCTAGTTTGCTTTTCTCTTCAAGCAGCAGTCAAAACTCCGTATCTTTCCCTCAACGCAGGTGCACAGGCCAAGTTTCTGAGCCAGGCTATGTCAACTACAGAGAACTCACTTCGAGGCATCCTTTTTAGGTGTGTCTCAGCTTCTGCCAAAGTCAAAGGGGAATGGCCACTATTGTGCCAGAGAAAAGCTGGGGCAGCCTTAGGGATTTTTATGCCTGAACCAAATAAATACATCTAAGTTTCCTTCCCTGCAGGAATCCTCTTTTGAGTTGAGTGTGTGGAAGTGCCCTTGGCAGTCTCCCTATGTCTGGACTGCACAGTCTTCTTCATCCACTGCAGGATGAAGAAGCTGGAAGGGGCGGTGCGGGAATACAGTTCACCCAGTTTTTCCATGGTGACCAGAATCTGTGTACTGAACAGGGGGACTATCTCCTGCCTGGCACAACTGACTGCCGCCCACATGGCATGCGCATGGGTCTATCTGCTCATGCAGTCTCTCTACTTTTACAATTTGGATTCTGCCTAGAATTCTCATGCAAAGCATGTTTTCTCAGAAACTGTGCTTTAATGATGTTATATCTAGGGGAAAACATTACAATCAACACGATTACCTCATTCTTACAAATCTGGGCCCAATCACATTCAGCAGGCCAGGCCTTTCAGACCAGAGTAAATTGAGACACATTACCAGTCTGTCTTCCAAGAACAATCTTAACCCTTTCTTCACTTGGAACAATCTTGCACTGCTTTTATGAGAAGTTCCTGTGTGAGTCCTGAGACTTCGCCAAGTAGCACTCGTCATCTGGGCACTGAAGACCCTTCTGTCACTCTGGGAGACGTTGCCACCTCTGCCTCCATGGAGCTCAGCCTTTTCACAACTGGATTCGCTCAATGAATTCCGTTCATGGACAGCCCTGTGCTTCTCTCTTTGCCTTGAGACAGCAACTTCTTTGCCTATCTCTCAACACTATTGTTCCCTTATCAGCTGCCAAACTGCTAAGGCTACAGGAATAGTAAAAAGCCTCCAGGCAAATTACAACCACAACAGCTGTGTTTACTAAGGGCTGAGAATGAACTCATCCCAGCACTATTAGAGAAGGGGCAGCAATTTGGAGCCTTCCATAAGCACTCCACCCTGGGGATGTTCTCTGGCTGCTTAAGCCGCCTCTTCTCAAGCCAGTCCTGGCTTTTGGAAGAGAGCTCTCTGACCACCGGGGGCCTCTTTTCACTCACACCTCTTTTATGTTTTCTTTTCACAGTGGCAATGATTTGCACTCAGCTGTTTATGTCACTCCGAGGGCTGCTAGTCACGCTAGCAGGCTGGTGGTCCTTGGCAGGGGCACACTAACAAAACTACTCTCTGTTTGTCTCCCTGACCCCCTTGACAAGACCTAAAATTCAACCATTCATCATTCAAACCTAGGACCCTTAGAAGTGCCTCTCTGAAGTGTAAGTGTTGCCACAAAAGGAATGATATCAAGAAGGCTAATACTCATAAGGTCGGTTGTTTATCCCAAATGTCTGAGGCTGCATTTTATCATCTAGAAAGCTGACACAGGCTTCACAACCTACGAGGATGTGCTTTGGAGCGTCTAAAATCTGTTCAAATTGTTACTTGAATTCCAGAGTTAAAGTCAAGCATTCTTGAGGGGCATCACTAGAATCTTTAACAGTGATCTGCATCCTTGAATGGAATAATTAAGGTGATTCGCTGTTGCCATGGCAATCATGGGGGAAGGTCCATGGAGAGGGCTAGGCCATATGCCTGGTCAGTAGCCTGGAGCAGCAGAGTGCAGCAACATGTGATGCAGCCTGGATACAATAAGGACACAGCAGTGTCTTCTACAGACTTCACACAAATGAAACAAATGATTAAGGCAAAGTAGGGTCCCCACCTTGCACCATGTTTCTAAGATTTGCCTGTGTGGCACTTGTTGAACATCCAGTGTCCCAGGTTCCTTCGCTGGAGACTGAGACCAGAGGATGCTGAGCAGGGGTGGTGGCATCCCTGGTGGTACCCGAGGTCAGAGAAGCTTTTTTAGTCTGTTTTTAAAACACTTACCAAAGTTCTAAAACTAAACTTAAGATTTCCTGTCTTTCCTTGAAACATAGGCTGGAAATCTTACCCCCAACCCCCATCAGTGCTGCTTGAGAGGGTCACATGGACTTCCTGCCCGGACCTACAACTATTAAGCTAGTGCTTGGAGGTGTATTCAGGAGGGGCTCTATCAGCTGGCTTCTGAGAAAGGCTTTTCACTTACAGGTGGAAGTCTGAGACTTTTATTACATTAGAAAAGAGCAGTCAGCCAACAGGCGCAAAGTCCCAGATGTAGGGTGGGGTGCCACATATTCTTCCCACCCAGCCCAAGTCCTATCTGTAACAGAAGAAAATTGAGTTTTCATCACAAGCACCACGCGGCAGACGCTGCCATGGCAGTCCCTATCACAGGTGGACTGTCTACCAACCAGTGCTGATGGGCTGCTCTGACAAGAAAACACCCATGTCTACTCTGCAGAGTTCAGGAAGTGGGGTTCTTGCTGGAGATGCACAGTGGACAGGGAGCGTTGGTTTTCCTCTTTGCCCTCCCTTAGGGCTCAAAACTTCACAGACTTCCTAACAGGAAGTTAGGTCTGGATGACTTGGTCCAG
>RJWT010008683.1:0-26016 GCA_004365215.1 Cuniculus paca | reverse complement strand
CCCCCTCAGTTTGAATAATCAGCCAAAGCATCATATATCGAGGGTCATTTACTGAACTCCTCATAAGAAGGAGAGTAAAAAAATGATTTGTTGGGGAAGATACTAGGAAAAAAATTACAAAAATAGACAGGAGACAAAAATCTCCTCTTTTGATGGAAACTATTATGACTGGAATTTGCTAGAAAATATGCCATATTAGGAGGAGCACAGTGCGGTGAAAACAGCACCAAACCAAACATTTGTCAGAGAATAGACCACACCACTTTGCCACTTCGTACACTTGAACAAGCTACCTACACTATTTGAGACTTAGTTTTCTTTTTGGTCTGTAAAATGAAGATGCTGATTTGCAAATGCTAAGTTGCCTTACTGCTCTGAGTTTCCTTGATTTTATTCTCAAGCATAGGAATGGGTCACCACAGGAGGTATCTCTAGAGAAAATTTAAAACAACTGTGGTAGTCGTTCAGCATCACTATTGGCAGAAATCATGATGAATGTGATTTAGCTGCTTCCCAGGGATAGAGCAAAAGATGTTGAGCCAAATTCCTGGGGTATCTGAACCACTGCCTGGCTGAAAGCTAGGCCTTCTTCCAGAACTGCTAAGTGGTACCTTTGTGACCTGCTTGTGTTAATTATGAGTTGGGGACTTTAGAAGTTATATTAGCTCATTGATTCCTCTGGACTGAGACCAGATTTGCTTTGTGGGAATAAGTGGACATGAGAAAGAAATATGTTAATAGAGTATATGAATTGTCCATTGCCATGATTGATATTTGGATCAAGGTGTGTGTCTAAAATATGATTGATATTTGGATCAAGTTGTGTGTCTAAAATATAAACAATCATATATTGGAAGGATTTGGGGTACATAATCAGACAATTTGTTTGATAGTGAATGATCTCTATTACAATCATGCTGAAGGAATTTGATAATAAGTACAACTCTGTAGTACATAAATCAAAATAACTTCATTAATACCCTGTGCATTTCTAGTAAAAATAATTGTTTTGTTATCTTGAGCATGGCCTAGAATTTCACTTTATTTTTATTTTTATTATTATTATTTTTTGCGGCATGGGGGATTGAACTCATGACCTAGTGCTTGCCAGGCAGGCGCTTAGGCCACTGAGCTAGATCCCTGGCCCTTGTCTTTTTGAGACTGGGTCTCACTATGCCATTCAGGCTGGCCTTGAGCCCACTTTGGAGCCCAGGCTGGTCTCGAACTCACAACAATCTTCCTGTCTCAGCCTCCCAAGTGTTGGGATTACAGGCGTGAGCCACCATGCCCAGCTTAGAATTTCACTTTACACCCCAGAAAAGAGAATGCTTTTACTGACAAAGCTCTGACAATGTTTATGTTAACAAGAAAACCCCGGAGAACTGCTTAAGGAACCACTTAATTGTTCCTTAAATGCCCCAAGAACAATTGGATTGCTTCAGTTGGGAAGTTCATGGTACAGATATGCAGAAGAAAACTGCCTTCATCCAAGTAGCTCTATGGCTGTCACCTGCCTAAACTCCCAGACATACACAAGGCAACCTACATGCGAATATACTTGGATGTGCACTCCCATGGGCTCATACAGCCACCTAAATACTTGTTTAACTTGCATCACAATATTGCAGCCAAATCTCAGGCTTTGGAAACACATTTAAATTAAAACATATATGACTGAGATTTGGTTACACAGTGTAAATGCTTGTTAAATCCAGATGATCAATAGTATTTACATTAAAGAATCATTGCAGTACTATCTAAAGTAACATATTATACTAATCAAGATTCTTTAGAGACAGAACCAAAAAGAGACTATATGAATATAATCCAAATTAAGTGACTTTAAATCTCACTATCATTTTAATGATGGTAAAAATGTTGAATTTAATTTACAAATGTGCCTATGCAAAAGTTTGGGAATGATTTGAGGGAGATTTAATGGCATTTGTCTAACAAAAGTTACTTACATCATTTTTTACAAAATAATGATGTGATATCAAAAAATATAAGAAGTCATTGCAAAATGATAAAAAAGATATGTGTAGGGAGAGGGAGAAGGAGAGATGGAAAGAGGGGGAGAGAGAGAGAGAGAAAAGAGAGAGAGAGAAAGAAAGAAAGAGAAAGAAAAAGAGAGAAGAGATTTTTTTAGGAATTCACAATCATCTCACATGATATGATTACGCAGGTTTTGGTACCAGAATTTTTAGGGTGAGCAGACAGACTGGAGACTCACAGTTGTCTTAATTTCTCTATTGAGGACCAACGAAAGAATCAGGACCAAAAGGTGGAACTTACATTAGAACTGTTAAGTTACTTGACTTCATAGATTCAAATACATTAAACTTATATATCATGATTTTACTGAATTGTAATGAGCTGACCACAGCTCCCTTCCTGCCCTTGTGCTATTAACTATCTTAAATGTTTTTGGATGTAATTTGCTGATAGTTATTACTTCACTTTCTACATTGCTCATACTCTTAGATATAGTTCTTTAATCAAACTAAAAGGCTGATGTTTCTCTAAACACTATCATATTCATTATATAATACAAAATTTAAGATAACGGAACAGACTGATGATAAATCTTAACACTCTTGGAAATCATCTTGATGATATGTAGATAACCATCATGTTGCTGTACTTTTTGCTTAAATTGGGTTAGATCAACAACAGCAAAAATGACCACTTGGAAAATTGATAAGGTAAGTGCAACTTTTTTAGTAATAGCTATGCAACTCACCAAATCACTTAAGGAGGTATCTATTTCTAAGGCAGATGTTGAAAATAAGAAATTAGTACATGAAAGGCTTAATCCCCAGTACTTTTTATCACTGTGTAATGATCTACTGTATTATTAGCTATTTGGTAAGTAATGATGTATGCCACTTTCATATATGTTATATTAACTCTTCCGTGAACCATTCCAGGGACTTCCTATTGGTGGCTACACAACAATAATACAAAGGTAAACTTTTTTTCTGCAGTTTTGACATGGCAAGATCTAAAATCACTTGATTTAAGAGAGAAGTATTAGAATATATGCTTGTACAGATAACCTCTTTGTCGATGTAGTGTTGTCATGAAAGATATGGTAATTTGATACAAGTGGAGGTTCACATATGCAGAAAATGAGTGACCAACTACCATCTTAAATTTAGTCCTTGAATGGAATAAAAAGAAGAATTCAGATATAGGTAATGAACAGTTACAATACATGGTATGATAATCACAAAATGATTCACATACAGGCAGGTCAAATTCTTAGGAGTTGCTCTCTCAGATCTTTTGGAAACCTGAGGATGAGAGTCACACAATCCCATTCCATCTACCCACCTGGATGATCTGTTAAGCCTGATGGAAGCTTGAACTGAAGAGAGAACCAGCACAGATAACTGCTTTTTGATGAAGATGTTAGGGTTGGGACCATCAATGTTATTATATAGAGTGGCAGAAATAAAGTGATCCCAAGGGTAAGTCTTTGTGCTTGAGGAAGACAGTTGGGGCAGCCAACTCATAGAAACCTTCTCCAGGTGTGGAGGATCAGGTAAAATCATAGAAAATAATTTCCAAGGAATCTAACATTGGGGAAAATAATGATCAGGGTGACTGGATGACATTAGAATAGCTTGAAACAGTTTAAAAGTTCTAGAGCACTGGTCTTTAGGGGCTAGTGTTACTGTTTTTAGTTGCAATTTCTTTGGGTAGGTTGTCAAACTAAATAATCAATGTCAGGTCAGGCACATGGGAGCCTAATACTATTTAAATTTATACTTAGAAATGTAAGGCAGTCGGTACCAAGTTATATAGTTTTCATCAACGTACATTCCAGAGTAACAGTAAATTTTTCATACATTTTCTAGTTCAAAGGCAAATAAATTAATTAGTACATTTGAAATTTTTTTTTTTTTTTGCGGCAGCGGGGATCGAACTCATGGTCTCACGCTTGCCAGGCCGGTGCTTAGGCAACTGAGCTAAATCCCTGGCACTCATTTGACATTTTAAACGAAAGAAAAATAGTACTTATGTTTATATTTTAAGAGTTATAGAGGCAATTACACAGTTTAGAGCAATAATTCTTCTGAAAACAGTAAGTGACTTCAAATTAAGACTTTTTAAGAAATTGCAAACAATAATAGCTTTCCAGCTGTATCATTGCTGAAAAGTTTTAGTTGATTTATTAAAATAGAAATCAGAATTTTACACCTTAAATGTGAGCTGTGAAACTATAATTGATATAAATCTATCACACTCAGTATGCAGTTACATATATATTAAGATATACTTTATTCATACAAAATCTCAGTAGTTATACTTTTATAAATACTAGCTATATATGACATATTTCAATGTTTAGTATCATAGATACGTCATTTTTAATATATGGCTTCCTACATATATTTCAAGAAAGTTTTCCAGAAATAAAAGTTTTAATTAGTTGTTCCGAAGTACTGTTTAATCTTTGTTGTTAAGGAATATGTTTCATCTTTTTTTTTCATGCATACTGCGTGTACATGGGCTCATTTGTTCTTGCATGAGTTAGTGTAATCCTTCATTGGTGAAATGAGTTGTTGTTATTATATTTTCTTAGCTTTAGAATCTATTTTTTAGATTTTCTAATTATCATTTCTGTTTCCTCATATTTTTATAGCTTTTCTTTATAAATTCTGATTCATTTAGAAGTATTGGCTTGTAATTTTCATCATTTTCTAAGCAGGGTGGCTTTCTATCATGACTAGTCAGGGATATAATTCTTAGCTTTATTCTCTTTAAAAATTATGTCTTTTTCTGGGATTTTATCATAATACTTTTTCCTGAGGGTATTTTAGAAGCAAAATTTATTTTTCTGGTTTTTTGGAGATTGTTCACAGTATCTGTTTTTAACATTCTGTATCTTTCGGTATTGTGTGGGTTCTTAAAATATGTTATATTCTCAAACTTTTAAGGATTTCCCTACTACCATTATTATCTGGATTTCTCTTCTTTTGTTGCTACTGCCTTATCCAATTCCAAATTGGTTTCTGGAAGTTTCTTCTTGGTGTACTTCCCCTGGAGGCTGGCAGACTGGGCCAGTGAGTAGATAAGGCCAAGTTGTTTTAGCCTTTTGGAATTACCACTAACTCTTCTGCTCATCTATGAATATGTAAAACTACCACCTAGCTTGGAAGTTTAGCCACTGTTTAGCACACTTTCCTATGGGTTTTGGTTTTAAAATCTCATTACTTTGGATTTATAATGGGATTCAAGATTAAACTACTGTCATCTTCTCTTATTGATACCTTGTTGAAATAGCATCCCACGGAGCACAGTGGGAAGTACTAAAGTTAGCTAGTTACTTCAAATTTATTTTTCAAAGTAATGTCTTCTAGAGCTTTGTATCTTTTGGGGGAAATTTTCTGCAACTGTCTTAATTGATGTCTGAGAGTTGGGAAGTCATTATATATAGTACAGAACTGAGAAAATAAATCTGTATTTGTATCTTAGTTCTACTTTAGGAAATGTGTGACCTTAGGTAATTCTCTGAACTTTATCTCATATAATAATAAGATGAGATGCTTTGTTTAAAGTTTTTAGTACAAGGCATAGAACATACTGTGTATCTAACATAGTTTTTATTGTCTTTCCATGTTTTACACTTCCCTATCAATACTACTACAATTTTTGTCATATTTGAGTTAGACTGGATGTTCTGTAGCATAGATAACATGCCTGTCTTTTCCTTTGCTGTAGTATCAGGACCTTGCATAGATGAAACATAGTGAATACTTAAAATATTTTGAATAAATTAATAGAACTTGTATTTATTTCAGTGACCCTCCATTCCCTTTTCCTCTTCCTGCTCCTCTTCCCTCATGTGTTTCCTTCCTTCCTTCCTTCCTTCCATCCTTCCTTCCTTCCTTCCTTCTTTTCTTCCTTCTTTCCATTTTTAGCAATAAAACCAACATTTACCAAGCTCATATTATTATATTTGAGCAGTGCCAAGCACTTCATGGATCTTTTCTTATTTCAATGCTGCAACAAGTCTACAAGATAACTTCTATTGTCTTCACTAAATAGATAAGAAAACTACAGAAACTGAGAAAATTCATAAATTAATAAATTCCCTAAGTGAGTAGACATGTTCAATAGTGAACTCTTTGGAGGCACAATGTGTGTCTTATTACACTTTGTGTACATAATGCCTAAATACAGAATATAGTGATATGCTTACATGCATAATTGAATGAAAGAATAAGTACATGAAATGCAATGCAATTACAATATGACATATTCACTGGAGTTCTTAATGTTTCTTAATATCTGCAACAGATGATGATTATATCATGATGCTGGTATGCATTACTAGATTTTTTACTTGTATATTATAATGTGATATATATTTGAAATAACTTTGGGTAAATTGAGCAGATACTAAACTGCTTATAAAATTGCAAGGTTGAAAATTGCATAATCTTCATTATGAATCACCAAGTCCTACCTCATTAAAACTAATAAAGTATAGTAATGATAATGAGAGTCATACTTGGAGTTTATATGCTCTTTTGTACTCTGCATTGTTCAAGAAAGCAGAAAGCTTACAATAAGATGAATGACAGAACATAGTGGTAATCTTACATAGGAAACAACGTGCAATTAGCTAAAAATTATATAACTTGGTGCTAAATGGGTCATAGCTGAACACAACGTGCAAGTATTTAATGTAAGTGGAAACTTTATTATGTGGAAATGGTGTGCATTAAAAACTAATATTTCCATTTAAGATTTCCTTTTCTTTCTATAAACCTCAGCCAGCTAGTAATCTGCCAAGTAGAGGTATTGGAAAAGAACAGAAGGAGGTGGGTCAGAGTTTTGCCCAGGACTTAATCACAGGCAAAAAGTACATTTAAGAACTTTTTGAAAATTTCTCTACGCATTATTTTCAGGGCACTTATGAAATACAAGTGATAGACAGACATTGTGGGAGTTGTGGAGACGGTTGGAATTTAATGTTGTAAAGGAAATTAAAAAATATGCAGTGCATAATCAACCTGTCATTGCTCAAGAGTCATCAAGTAAGTTGTGTCTGGTTTTCCTAATGTGCTATTTGTTTATTTTGCTATTTTGCTATTTGATGAGTTAGGCATTAGATATTTAAAGTAATAGGATTTAAGCATAATTAATTGAAATAAGATTGCAATTATTTGTATATGTGGACTCTTTAATGCATATTCATTTCTATTTTTATTATTAAGTTTATTGGTACAATTTAGATACACGTATTGATCACATACATCATACAGAACTTGTAACTGTACATAATGTATATTAATTCTTTTTTTACCATTCCCTTCCCCTCCCTGCAACCTCTCTTCTACTCATTTACAAAGCTTGGTTTCCATTTTATCCTTTTTTTCCTCACCCCTCCATCCCCAGTTCCCCTTTTCTTTTGAACAATTTACTGTTTCACAATATCTATTACACAGTTTGGTTCTTATTTACACTTTGTCTCACACCAGAGAGTTGATGCAATATTTACACATGCATGCCCAATGTATTTCACCTGGTCTCATGGTTCATTCATTTACCTAGAAATGTTGCAAGTTTATCCTTCTTTATGTCTGAATAGTACTCCATTGTATTAAGAAAACCCTTTTTATCCATTCATCAGTTGAAGGGCATTTGGGTTGTTTCCAAGATTTAGCTGTTTCAAATTGTGCTGCTATCAACACGAGTGCACATGTATCAGCGTGGTATAATGCTTTTAATTTTTTCAGGAATATACCAAGAAGGTGAATAATTGGGTCAAATGGTACCTCTAATCCTAGATTTTTAAGCAATTTCCATGCTGATTTCCACAATGGCTGCACCAGTCTACACTCTCAGCAGCAGTAGAGAAAGGTTTCTTTTTTTCCACAGCCTCTCCAGCATTTGTTATTGGTTGATTTCTTAATAATTGCCATTACTCCTGGTGCAAAATGGAATCCCAGCATTGTTTTAATTTAAATCACTTGAATGACCAGTGTGTTTAACTTTTTTAAATATATTTATTTTCAATTTGTACTTCTTCATCAGCTAAGTGTACAATCATTTCAGATGCCCACTTTTGGACTGGGTCTTTAAATTGGAGGGATTTGATTTTTTTCAATTCTTTATATTTTCTAGATATTAGTCCTTTGTCTGGGGAACAACTGGCTAAGACATTTTTACTTCTGGTGCAGTTAATATTTACTTGTTGCCTCCTTAGCCTCTGCTCCTCCACTTTGCTCACCAAGAGAACTGTTTTCCTTTTGGATACCTACCTATTTTCATTAGCCAATTGCTGCAGGTGAAAATGGTCCCAGGAGAGTTGGCACTGTTTAGCTTTTAACATTTAACATTTCCATCCTTTTAAACTAAACTTGGGATTATACACTGTGAAACTTGTCAGAATCAAATGGAATTACTGGTGTCAAACACAACCAGGAGTCTATGAACAGAAACCCTCACATACACTTGCTTGAAAGCCGCAACTTTGCAGAGAGAATTCTAACCATGAACCAAAACACTTGTGTAAGAACTTCTGCCCAGCCACTGCCTATTCAACCTAGGGCTGACTTCACTTTTGTTATTGATCCTTGTAGTCAAGCGTAATTATTCAGAACACCTTATGCAACGTTCCTTTTTTTAATTTATGAACCCCCTTCTTTTCTTTGACTTCCTGTGTATGGCTATGCCCTTTCTTCCCACTGTGATTCACCATGTCACACATATCCCAGATGACGATTGCACTATTTCTTTCTGAATAAACTGTTCTTAGGAGAGACTTACTTGTCACATCAATATTTTAGGTTGGAAATGCAAAACCTGTTCACTGAGTTGTGAGATGTATGAAAAAAGTGATTTTTCTCTTTCTCTAGATTCTCTATTTTGGGAAGTTAAATTTTGGGAGCAAGTAAACTGACTTTATTTTTCAAGCCAATTTCAGTTGAAACATTTATTTGTAATTTAAATTCTTTCATGATGGGTATGAGCAATCTGAAAAAAATCCTGTATGGTGGACAGGAAATAATAGGAAAGTCCAACAAAAGTGGAGATTGATATCCTGATGTTTTAATTTTGATTAACTCACAAGTATATGAGGGTACCTATCTTCATATTCTAGAAGGAAATGTGAATTGTCTACCCTGATACTGAATTAGATGTCATATTCCCTTGACTTTGTAGGACACTCTTCTTTGTTTTGGTACAGATATATTTTATGAATAGTCACACATTTAAAAGATTTGTATGAGATTCTACCTGATAATGCCTTCTTAGAATGGGTTGGGTACTTATGATAGAAATGATAGGAAATCTGGCTAATGATTTTTTTATTCATTAAGAAGACTTTAACTGCAAGCAAAGGGAATGAAAATAGATTTATTGTTTTATATAACAAATTAAATGTTTCAAAAGTTGATCAATTCACTGACTAAAATATATGATCAGAGATCTAGAGGTTTTTTGTTTGTTTGTTTTTGTTTTTGTTTGCTTTTTCTTTTTGCCAGCTTCTAATTGTTAGTTTTTCTTTGGTTAGTTTTTCCCATGGCACTGCAATATCTTGTTGTAATTCCAAGTATCTTGTGCAGATGACTTGATTCAGAAATTACAATGGAAATCTCTGCCTCTTTCTTTAAAAAGCCAAGAAAGCTGTAGGCTTTCAGCATAATCACATTGTACAGAATGGTATCACATACCTATTTCTAAACCAATCACTGGCTAGCGAAAAGAGATTATCCTGTTTGTCATAGAAACTCACCTCCTACTCCTCCCCTGCCCTGGAAGAAATGGAAATTCTTCCCTGATCAGTAACTGAGAGGAAAGGAACTGCTGTTATAGAACTGAAGTTTTGCCTACAAGGGTCTCAGAGAAATGGAGATAACAGATTTTGTCTATTTGGATCAAAAGGTTTTAGCCTGCTTGGTAGAGATCATCTGAATCTAATTTCTCTCCTTTTCTGTAGCAATGGCATCTGTCTAAAATCCTTTGCTAAACTCCTATTACTTGCCACTGAATCTAAAAAGAGGTAAGCTTCTTGTGACATTTTCGTTACACATTTGTACTACCCCAGAGATCATAGCAGTTCAATCTTTGGATAGTGTACTATCCAAAAGGTTTCTTTAATTCAACCTTACTCTAATTTACCCTGTGTTGAGGGATTGACAATAGGAGGAGGGAGAACCAGCTAAAGAGAGATCACCATAAATCAGTTGATTAGCAAATTTCATTTTGCACCTGGCTAGTGTACTGACTCAAATGATTCCCCTTCCCACAATATTCCCTTCCCTCTCCTGATAAATGGGGCAGTTATCAAAATATATAGATTTAATGAGCTTGTTTCTGAATCACTGTGCCTTTCTTGATAGGCAGGACACACAAATGAGATATTTCATAGAAGGTTGTCAGAATTGCTTAAGAAAGACTGTGCTAACACTTTGAAAAATACTTCAGAAGAGTCTATCTAAATAAAATATGATTTAATTCTACTATCCATATTTATATCTCTTGTCCTTGGTAGGGAAATATGACAATGTTCCCCAAAGGAATATTAAGAAGATTAGATTATAAACCCTATTAAATATGTATACCTGTCCTTGGCATTCTTGTAGCTATCATATATTATAGCAGGAATATTTCTCAAATAAATGTAGTTAAGATCTGATATTTTTATCAATATGTATGTACTTAACACAAGATTGACCTGGCATTCTGACTGTAGACTTTACTGATGTACTTGGAAAAATTGAATCTATTTGTTTATAGAAGGTTTAAATTTGATTAGAAAGCATGTGTTCCTATTTTGAACTTGCTGGGTTGTATTTCTGACTTTTTCAAAGGAGTAGACTATAAAGGCAGGAAACTGGCCTTGGATAATTTACCTAGTAAAGATTGTTGTGTATGGAAGGTCAAGTGATAGATTTTCACCTGACAATTCCCAGGTTCACAGGAGCTAATGAATTCCTGCTGCTTAGAGAAATTACCTAATGGAGGAAACCAGCATTTGAAATGCCTTATTAATTTATTTTGTGCCTTACTACTTTATTTTCATACCTACTTTTTGTGAAGCTGGATGCTAATAGTTAACCCTTTTTAGAAATGCAAGATGGCCAGACACGGTGGCACAAGCCTAGAATCCCAGCACTCTAGAGAGTGATGCAACAGGCTCAGGAGATTGAGGCAAGACTGGGATATAGAGTGAGACACTGTCTCAAAAAATCCTTTTGAAAAAGAGCCAAAAACATTCACAATGGAGAGAAAAGTGATTCACAACTCTAATGTATATAGAAACTCCTTGGAGATTTTGTTAAAAGAAGTCTAATTCAGTGGGTGTGGATATACCCTGAGAACCTGCATTTTGCCATGCTCCTTGGCGATGCTCAGATATAACTCAACCATCCTGGTCTGTCACTGCAGTTTGAGTATTAAGGATCTGGCATTTTCTCACCTCTCTGTTTTTATGTAGTCGTAGACGTGTGGAGCCTTGGTAAGTCACTAAGTATTAGTTAGGGATTAGAGATGGGGCTTTATTTCAGTTCACTTAATATTTTGAATCCTCGAAATTCCCTATATTTTCGTTTGGCAGTAATTTATAGTGTAGATACAGAAACTTTACTTTTGTCCAAGAAAGTGCTGTGACATGAGATTTTTTCATCTTCTGTTATTTATTGTTGCCCTCGAAGAAGAATAATGTAAAAATAAGAAAAAGAAGATATTTTAAATGGCAGCGCTATAATTTCTCTCAAATCTGTCTACATATCATAATGCTCTAGAGAATAATAACACAGTGGATAACAAGATGACAAGTTAAATTTGAATTTTGATGATTTTTTTCACTGTTAGTATGTCTGATTTAATATGTAGTGCATATTCAGTTTGCTTTGTTGGTAATCAATAATTGATTGTTTTATTTGTTTGCATGACTCAAAACTCTAAATTATTTTAGCTACGGCTAGAATTTTGGTTGCTTCAAACATGATGGTTTCTGTTTCTGTTGACTGTCATGTGAATCTCTCACCAGCCAGCATGGCCTCCTTGCTTTAATAATAACTGAAATAAAAATCTAAAGCAGCAGTACAGATTTAAAGGTTAAAAACTTTAATTGGAAAATATGGAAAGGGATTTAACTTGAAGAACTGACACAGATCAAGTGGGTCTCTCAAAAACGAAAATAAAGGAAACCCACTGTCTTGAGGACTTCAAGCAGCACACTCTGATAAGGGTGACCATACTGGCCCACTGATGAAGACAAGGAATGGGTTGTCTGGAGTGCTGCAGTGGACTGGGTTTCAGCCAGCCACTATCTAAGTCCTGGTTTCATAGCCCTGGAGGAATTCTCATGACTTGAAGGTCAGTTTGGTTCTCATGAGATGAATCCTCGATGGACAATTTGGTTCTCATGAGATGATTGCTCTTACTTGGGGCAGCCTCAGTCTTGTGAGGTTTTGCTGGAATTCGGGGGACCCTATGTTTAGGACAAAGGAGACTTCTGAGCACAGCTCATTGGTCCTTTAAATGTCTTTGTTTTTTAAACATTGGTATATGTCTGAAGTACAGAATGATTACATTCATCATCAAGCATTGATGCACATATGTGACATCTCCCTTTAAATGTCTTATCCTGGTGTCCTTGATCTTGAAAGGTGATGTTATAGACTAGATAATTTTAGGACAACTAAACCACACTTTGCCAACTTTCAGACAAATTTCCCTAAATGATTAACATCCCTAATGCTAAATTTCCCTAAATGACTAACATCCCTATTGCTATAAAAATGAAGGTTGCGCTAGGGGTTTAGCTCAGCGGCATAAGCGCCTGCCTGGCAAGTACGAGGTGGTGAGTTCGATTGCCGGTACCAAAAAAAACAAGAAACACATTTATTCAGTGGACAGAGAATGAAGAAAGAAGCAGACTCACAAATCAGTTTCTCGATCTGTTAGGATGAGGCAGTCTTAGACATAGGGTAAAAGAAATGAGAGGGAGGGATAGGCTAATGAGGGAAGGAATATTCATACATTGAGACTTCCTGGAACTCAGGTTTCATCCATTTGTGCTCTTTTTATGTTTCACTGCTTCCTGTCATGGGTGCCAGTATGTACGTCACTTACTATGGAAATTAGACTGTACTGAAGTTAGAGGTTGTCCAGCAGTCACTCCATCAGCCTCCTGAGATTCAACTTGTTTTGGTTTTGGCCAACCCACCTGAAGAGGAACTTGTGGCTTTCCGATGTTCTGCCCTCAAAGATAAATAAGTTTAAGGTGGGGAGAAATTCAGCTAAGTCACTAAGTAGCATACTGAGTAGCCTGTTCATACTGGAGAGTGGTAAAGATAATGCAGAGGACATAACTTTAAAGAAGAAATAAAGGACTAAGAAGACGATGGCAGGAATTGATATTTCTTACTTTACTTTCAAAGTGGATTCATGGAAGTTATAAAAATTAAGAGAAGGTGTGAGAGGACGGCAACCAATGGATGTTGAATGACCACCAAGATGGCCCTAAGTGGACACCTGCAGTTATATGCTATTTCATTTCTATCTCATCCACCTTGGGCTGTCAGCAGTTAGAGTTTATGCAATTAAGTAACTCAAATACGTGGAGTTATTTCATGTCAAATTAAGTTTATATGAAAATTTCTTCTAATCACACAGATACTAGGGTATGAAGGAAAGTCTGAGATAGGAAGATGTAGGAAGAGACAGCTGGGTATTAAAGTGAACTTCAAAGAAATACTTTCCTTTTTAGATGTGATATATTCATTCTCCATTGCCCTACAGGAAACACCTAGGAGGAGCTTTGACAACTATTACAAACTGTGTATGGTACTGTTACCCCGTGTCTGTGCTATGAAAAGATTTTTTGTTTATAACGTGAACATATTTCACATAGATACCCTATCCTTCCCAGTAGCATGACCAATAATGTTTTAGCATATAGTCTTCTCTCTTGGTTCAGGATCCTCTGCAGATAGGAAAATCTATGAATACCCAAGGCCACTGTATAAAATGGTTTAGTATTTACAAATAACCTACTTACATCCTCCCATATACTGAAAATAATCTTTAGATTGCTTATAATATCTAATACATTCTAGATTCTGTGTATATAGTTATTATATCATACTCTAGAGACTAGTGACAGGGAAAAAGTTTGCATATGTTCCATAAACATACATTTATTTTTTCAAGTATCTTTGGTCTATGGTTGGTTGAGCACACAGATTTGGAATCTGCTATTCAAGCCATGTTCAGATTAGGTAAACACCATGCTGTAAGTAATCTATTGTCTCTGTACCTCACTTATGTGTTCTTATCTATAAATACTCTCTCACGCCTTGATGGGACAAAGTTCTTTGAATCTGTTCTGACTTGGAGGTTGGTTTATTCTAGATTCCTGAAACAAATAAAAGTAAAATCTTTAAACCAAACTTGTTATAATTTTGTTTTTTAAGAGGGTCATTGACTGAAGCACAGGAGGTGACAGAGAGAGAGAGAGAGAGAGAGAGAGAGAGAGAGAGAGAGAGAGAGAAAGAGGGAGGGACAGGAAAGGCATTAACAATACAAAAGCTTAAACATTTATGTGATATAAATTCTACATGACATGGGAGTTTTCATAAGGACATGATGGCCTGATGAAGTAGTTGAACATGGTTGTTTGCTGTTTGTATGATGTGTTTGAAGAAGAGAGTATGAAGAAATAAGATGGGGAATATGAACTGAGTGAAATAAACTGGAGAAAAGAGCAAGAGAGCAAGACCTCTTCACTCATATTTCTTTCTGTGTTCCATTATGATTAGTATTAAGGATGCCCCTTCTTCTGGGATAGGGAGGGCACCTATCACATGAGACAAGTAGGACCTTCTTCAGTGGAGAATGATCAGGATGTGGAGTGAATCAGAGACAGCTCCTTGCATATGCTATTTTTCTCTATTCCTTTCATTTTATAAAATTCATTAAGCCAGGTTACCATATTTTAGGATGGTATATTCTATATCCCATCAGTGTAATACAGAAATTGACTCTAATTTTATCTACCTTTGGTAGAAGTAATGGGGAAAAGAAACTCTGCTTTAATTTTTACCTGATTGCATTATCACAGACTGTTTTGATCTCCATTTTATAAGTCAAATATAAATGGGAAAAAGGAACTAGTTGAGAATTTTGTTAAAAATTTTGAAAAGGTTAAAATTTGAATTGTAAATTGTTGCAAGCTATCACATTACTGACAGTCATTTGAATGGTGTATTAAGATGTTTTTTCTTGAAAAGTTAGAATGATAAGTTCTTGCCTTAAGAACTATTTAAACATACATCATTTGTTATCAGTTTTGTGTTTGATCTTTGATAAATTATATAATCTCATGTGCTGTGATTTTTACCTGAGGAACTAATTTGCTCTCAATCACTATTCCATACCCTGAACTTTATCAGATATTCTCAGTATTTATTGAAACAAGATTTTTCTCTCTGTGTGGTTTTCTCTGTTTCTTTTCAGACTTATACCACTTTCAGGGTATGAAGCTTGCTTATGTGTTTGCTTAACTTTATCTTTAAATTATAAAAAAAAAACTTATGGAAAGTTTATCACTTGATGCTTGGACCAGATACTTTGCTTAAAATGACAGTGTTGGCTGGAGTTAAAAAAATAAGGACTCTGGATATCAGGAATTAGTTTAATAAAATTTCACTTTCTTGGCTATGAGTAGACAAAAATTCTTTGGTTGGTCAAATTTTGTTGTGTTCTCATAACTTTCAAGCTTATCTGCATAACTCCCTGTAAAAAGTCAGTCTTAGTGAGGAAACCTGCCATGTCAGTTTAGCAAGAACTCCCCATCCTGTGTATCTGATTAACCTCTGTTTTTATCTGATCAGTTTCCTCACTCTCTATCACCTCCAGGTGATAAAGAATCAGTCAGTCTGTCCTCAGCAAGGATCCTATAGATTGGTTTAGACAGAAGCCTGCATTCTTCTGCTGTTACCTCTTAGTATTTTTACATTCACTGACTCTCATTCTGCTCTTTAGCTCTAAATTCCTGTTTTCCCATTCTGTACTTGGAATTTAGTCCAATTTATTTTCCTCACTGTAACAATCTCACTGTTGTGGTCCTCATATTTATTACAATTTTCTGAAGTCTGCCTTACTGTTCCTTAACAAGCATTAATAAATGTTTAAATTCTAAGAAAATGGGAAAAAAATTTTTTTTGGACACCAGGGATTGAACTCATTACCTGACACTCACCAGGCTGGAGCTTAGGCCACTGAACCACCTCCCCAGCCCTGAAAAATGGGAAAATTATTGAACATCTTTATGAATGCATCCCCCAAATTTCATATTGGAAACTTAATCAGCAAATCAATATTTTAGTGATATTTAGGGGTGAATTCTTTGGGAGATATATTGGTTAAGGTTTTCTAGAACAGAATCCATAGAATAGTCTTTCCTCAATTCTGGTCACAAACTTCAAACTTAACTGGATGAGGATCTAATCAAATTCCATGGTTAGGTTCAGTGTGGACCTCATGGGGACATTTGATTTAGTTCTCATTCAACTCAGTTTGTGACCATAACTGAGGAAAGAATCAAGTTTGTGGGTCAAAGTACTACTGTAATTATGCTAGGGGATTAGGTTGGCTTACAGGATTAGAGGTGGGAGATTTCACAATAACCATCTGCTCACAAGAGAGCCAGAAGATCAAGTAGCTGCTCAGCCCTAGAAGACAGAAGCCACAGAACATAGGGCATCAAGGATGCAGCCATATTCAAAGATTAAAACCTCAGAGGAAAGTAACTGCTATGAGTCTGCAGTAGAAGGCTGAAGAAACTGGATATCAATATCCAAAGGCAACAGCAGCAAAAGATACACCCATTTAAGCAGACTAGAGAACTCTGAAAACTTGCAAACTTTCTTCTTCTTTCCCTTTTTATTTCGTCCACACTACAAACCTATTGATTGGTGCCATTCACAACTGGGATCAGACTTCTCCCTCAGTTTGCTGGCCTACAGCCCAATCATCTCCAGAGATACCCAAAATTGTGCTTTGCTAATCTACAAATGTTTATCAGGACAAGTTGACATATCATAACTGAGGATCACGGGAGGTCATTAGATGAGGTCATGAGGGTAGGATTTCCACGATGGTGTTAATGGCTTTATAAGAAGACAGACAGTCTCCACCTAGTATGCTTAGTCTGTTTCCCCTGATGATGACTCCTGCTATGATTACGGTACAGTAAGGAAGTCCTTCCTGGATGCTGAGCAAAGGTTATTCTTGTTTTCTTGCCTGTTTCTCCTCTTTTGAGATGAGAGTGACTGTCCTGTGCTTGTGTCACCACTGGGTTTTGGAAGTAGATAACTTATTTTGATTTCATATATTCATGGTTGATAGCAATCTGCCTCAGTGTGAATCTTTTCTTGAGTCTTGGATGGAATTCTGGACTGAAACTTTTGAGTTGGTGTTGGGATGAGTTAGGCTTTGGAGCTATTGGGATAGAATGAATGTATTTTGCATGTTTGAAGATCATAAATATTGGGGCAAGAGCCAGAATTCTATAGCTCAAATATATCTCCCTCCAAAGTTCCTGTGTTGCAGGTGGTGCCTTTGGATAGTGATTAGGATTAGATGAGGTAGATCATGAGAGTGAGATTCCTGTGATGGCATTAGTAACTTTATATGAAGAGAGAGAAAGAAAGACTCAAGGTAGCATGTTTGCTCTGTCTCACTGTGTGATACCCTCTGCCATGTTATGACACACCAGCAAAGCCCATCACCAGATTCTGAGTGGTTCTAGTGCCATGCTCTTGGATTTCCCAGTCTTCAGAACCATTAACCAAATTCTTCATAATAACCAAGTCATAGATGTCTTGCTATGCCAACAGAAAATGAATTAAGATGCAATATGAGGCTTTGAATGCATAGTGTATAATACATGATCAACAAGTATTCATGGAATAACTGAATTAAAACCCGAATGGTTGTATAACTGAAAAGTGAAAACTAGCAATTTTTAAATGAAGAATCATTTTACTTTTCCTTTTTCCTACTTTTGATAGATTTAAATGTGCTCTGTGCTGATTAATTTATGCATAGCTATGAATAAATTCAACTTTTCATTTCAAATGAGTTTGCCATACATAAAAAGAAATCAGGATTACAGGTTTACAGGAGTTTAATATTTCTTAATCTATCCATGGTTGTGGTTTACAGGACAACAGTGAACAGAGCATTAATCAATGGAGTTGTTAATTGTTCTTTCCCATAGAGGTCATTAGTTATAACAAAGGTAAGTATACTATCTCCTATTGGTTTAGTAAGCAATTGCTGTGGGGTTTGTTTTCTTCCTTTTATATAGAGAGGTATTAGGCATTTAGGTCCAGCTGTTATAGAAACCTGGCATCATTGTGAGAAGAGCTTGCTAGATCAAATTATCTTCTCTTGCTTTAATCAGTTTTTGTACTTTAATTCTGAAAGGTATGTGTCATGCAGCATAGCTCTGTGATTGGGGAATTTTTAAAACTCTCATGGCTCATTTTGCTGTATTAGTGTGCCACTGAGGATTGAGACTATTGGAAGCTCTCTCTGTGATTGTAACAGCAGAGCCAAAGTTAAGGACATAGGTTCTAGGCAAGGACATAGGTTCTGGGAAATCCACTTAACCCTTTTGTTCACTAGCTTTCCCCTGTCTAAAATGAGGGAAGTTTTGATGGAGCCTATCTCATAGACTGGGGGAGGATAAAATGAATTGCAATATGTAAAACACTTAGATCTTTAGTGTACAATATGTATAGCTAACTGTTGTTGGTATTTAACAAGTCAACCGTAATAAGAGCTAATATTTATTGATTATACTGTACTGAGCATCATTCTAAGTGTTTCAGTAAATATTTCATTTAATATTTATTATCATCATATGAAGTCAAACCTGGAATTATTCCCATTTTATAAATGAGAAACTGAGGTACAGAATTTGAGGCATTTTTTTCCAAGGCCTACAACTCTCAAGAATTTCCCAGACTTGAAACATGAGGTGGTTTGAATTCAGACCATGTAATGAAAGCCATAAATTGAATTGCAAAGAATAAAATGTTTCTGATAAGTACTAGATAAATATTTTAAATGGAATGAAATAAATATTTTAATATCAGAGCAGTGCTCAATTGTGCCCCAAATTACCAGATCTTTGTATAAGCACATCATTCCTCATATATTTCTTGCCATGAAACAAGAATTTTGAGAATATTTATTGGCTTTTGACAGACATTTTTATTTCCAGACAACTGACTATAGGTATTTACCATATTTCTATTTTTTCTTCCTTTTATTATATTGGTAGGGATATTTGCATGAAAATAAGATTTCATTTGAAGTGAATGCTTATTTCTTACCTTCGCCTTTTGAGGACATAATCACTTCCAGAGCTATGAGTTTTCAAATAGAGCATTATTTCTTCAAGTCAGTAACAATGCAGAAGCATTTGTGATAAAAATTTCTCTACAAATTCCACCTCACATTTGAATACAGGCTAGTTCTATGGAATGGGAAGAGATGCTTATAAAATTCACGAGCTAAAGTGCCATGGCAACTAGTAAAAGCTTGCTTTCCAGGGTCTAATGAATTTATGTAAATTTGACTGTGTTTCAGTCACAGGCAAGGACCTGTCTTTTCCTTTGGTTCTTGGTCAATTTGAGTGTGAAGCGATGTCACTACCTTTTAGCTTACTGGTAGTGTGTGAATCTCTGGCCAGAAAGTTTCTATGCAGTTGTAATGATTCATAGACAATTTCACTGTTTTGCCCTTCTGAGATAGTATTTTCCAAATCTATTTCAATAAATTTAAGCAACCCTTCAAGCATCCTGATGCTCTACAGGTTAGAGTTCACACTTTGATGCTGTTGTTGAACCTGTACGCTTAGCAATTTCATGAATTATACTGAAACTTCTTTTGATTCCAATTCAACTTTTATATATTGATTCATGCAAGATGGATCCATTTTTCAGTTTCAGCTATGGTGCTTAAATATATTAATGCTTCTTACATGCCACCCTTATTTTATTAAAACAGGAGGAAAATGAAAAAATCAAGCAGTTGATGTTAATGGTAGCATGATTGAAATAAAAAAGGAAAATATTTGGCATGCCTCAGTGTTTTATAAAAATCTTAATATTAAAAAACCCAGAAAGTTAAAGGAATTCTTTGAAATATAAAAATATAAAAGATAGTGAGAAAAATGATAGAGATTATATATTTATTCTTAGCCCATATGAATCCGAACTCTCCCTACCTGCCAAATAAAGATCAGTTTCTCAGTTGGCCATTTGAACACTTGGTTTGTGTGAATTTTAAGAAAATACATCACCTAGAACAGAGGACAGCTTTTAATAAATGTTTATTCAATTTACTTCACTATTACTCAATAGTGTCTCTGTAAGACAAAAGCCTTGGCATGTATTGTGCAGAACATCTCAGTGTATCTATGGGGACAACTGTGCATCCAACACCATGATTTTCAGGCTTGAAGTGTAAATGTGAACCTTAGGAATAGCAATACCTTTTGTTGCCAGACAATTCAGATCAGGGATCTCTTTCTTAAAGTTGTCACATCAATACTCTTTTCTACCATACCACACTGTCTATCTCAGTTGTTGCAGTGAAGATGAAGGAAATGAAGAAGAAAGATTCCCTGCAGTGAACCAAATGCTATAATTTTCTTTTAAGATCTTCTTATGGTTCTTGACCAGAAAAAAACAAAAAAAACAAAAACAAACAAACAAAAAACAAAACAAAACAAAAAAAAGCAAAAAAATGTAAAATGCCTCTGTACATTACTATAACTGTGGGTTTTTTTTCCTACTGAAACAACGCAGGGTCATCATGAGAAAATCCAAGCTCTATGTGAAAGTTGCAAAACAATAAAATGTCCAAATTCTATCCAGTGTGTATATTTGTTGTATATGCTTTCTGATGTATCTGTATATATGCAAAAGGAATCAGAAATATATTTAGATAGGAATATTTTAAATAAAAGCATTAAGATTAAATTTTATTGGGAAGAAGAAAAAGAAACAACATTGAAAAGGAAAAACACACTTATGAAACTTGGATTTTTTTTTTCAAAAAGGGTGATTCTATTAAGTGTTTGTAATCTCTGCTGCTTTCAGCTTCATTTTATCAGTTTTAGACAGCATCAATGAATTCCCCAAATCAATTAAAAAAGAGCAATTAGCATTCTTATACTTTCTTCCACTTCTCTACCTCCCTTCTCATATTTATTAGTTCCATTTTAAACAGTTAGAGTATATAAAATTTACCATCTGTTCTGCAACCAAGATTCCCCAGATGTTTAGTCATAACAAAACATTTACTGGATTTAATGCTCATCACCAGTTCATTTATTACACATTTTCACTGCTTACTTTTTTATTTTTATTGAACTCCTGGATAACTGGATTACATCATTTTTTTATTTTTCTAGAAAAAGTTCATGGAGGCTCTGTCTTCAGAGTCTTATGAGGTTTGAGTTTCTTGTTTGTTTGTTTTTATTTCACTGAAAATTTTATTGGTAGAATATTCCTGAATTGAAATTTTCCTATTTTCAAAAATTTGAGTTCAAATCTGCTTGAATGTGGTTGTTGAGAACTCAGAGGCTGGCCTCTTCCCTCTTCTTGTGAGTGATTTTCTTTGCCTGCTTGCCCTTGCATAAATTTCTCTTTCATTCCTGAAGTTTGATATATTATATGGTGTTTCCCACTGATGTTCATTATGAATTTGTTTTTATTGTATTGCATATTCTTAATGTTAGGGTATTCTGGCACAATAGAGAAGCAGAATGTACCAAAAGAAGAAATTTATTGGGGGCTGAGGACATGGAGAGGAATGCAAACCTGGTGTGGTTGAGCTATTTTCTCTGCTGGGTATGGAGGAGGCAGGGGTTAAATGACCCCTGACTGTAAGGAAACAGCACTTGGGGTGAGCATTGATGATGTGTAACAGACTGATGGGAATTTTCTTTTTGTACATGGGAAGGTAAAGAGGAAGTTGTAATCAGAGCTGAAGGGGAGTGAGGGGCTAGTGGTCAGGCTAGACCATTGCCATAATGTCCAGTAATTTATATTAGGACAGAAACCTTTCATTCCCATCTTTGTGTTGTTAGAAATGGGCAAAGTCTGTCTTTGACTACTTCCTGCTGGATGGGGCATCATGTTGGGGTTCAGGAGGGTTGACAGGATGATGGTTGATGCCCATGTAGAAGCTGGTACCAGGTGTTTCAGCCAGGACAAGGAGTTCATCTCTGGTGAATGCTCACATCCTAGATTGGAACAAAATAAAAAGCAAGATGCTATGAGAAGGCAGGTCACTATCCTAATTAAAGTACCCAGTAGAGGTAGAAGAAAGGTGCCCATGATCCAAATGTGTTGTTCCACCAAGGCTATGGTGAAGAAGAATCTAAAAAATGGGGGTGTGGGGTTAGGAGGGGTGAAGTTATGGGAGGCAATTACTCCTACTGTGAATAGGACTTGTCTCTGGCCCAGGGGTTGAACTGGAGAGAATGGAAGGAGACAGAAGGAGAATGGAAGGAGAGAATGTAAGGCCTGACAGTAAAATCATGTTTGGAAATTATAGACGAGGGGTAGGGAGGGCTGTAACTGTGTCACTGTAAGTGAGACAAAAGCCCAGTCCTAGAGGGGTCTCATGTTTAAGTAAACAGCTGAGGGTGAAGAGAACTGATATGGTTATGTTGTACAACAGTATTGAAACAATTTTATGTATAATGTGGGAGTCTTTAAGGAAGACTGCCCAGAATCCTGCAGTAAAAAAATAACTAATAGAATGTAAATGACCAGGAACCAGATAGGATAACAAAGCATCAGCTAATCTGAAAGTTGTGACTGTGGGCCCTTGGTCAGGTGGAGATGGGTGGGAGACATGAGATGTTATGACCACTTAGGATGTTTACAGTCAGGAGGGCACTACTTAGCCTGAGTAATGTGGAACAAGGTTGGCTGTCCAGTGACCTTGACCACCACTGGGTTTGCTAGGTAGACCAGGTAGAGGCCACTCCAGTTTGGTTGTAGTCCTGTGGACCTAGAATATTTAAGATATATTAGGTCCTGGGGATATAGGAGGATCTGGTTTGGTCCCATCAGAGGGTTGGGGATGATAGAGATCAGCATGTTGTAACAAGTGTCAGAGGAAGGAGAGAATTGGGATGTAGTCAGCAAGAGAAGGGAGACTTTGAGAGGTAGGAAGATTGTGGAGTAACAATGGTTGGCCATACATGAGTTTAAAAGGGTTTAGAAAGGTGGGAACCTGGGGAAGTGCTCTGAGCTTGGCTAAAGAAATGAGGACCAGCCCTGAACCCTTGAGGGAGCACTGTCTAGGTAAGTTGTTGAGACCTGAGAGTGTCTGGGTCAATCCATGTAAACACAAAGAAATCCTGACAATCAGGGTGTAGATTTAAGAAAACCATTCTCTAAAAGGTGCTTGATTATAGGTTTGAGTCCCCATAGATGCTTGGGAGCTATAGGATATTGGAGAACACAAGAAAAGATTGAAAGGTCTCTGAGATGAATTAATACAGGTATAGCATGGGTAGCACAGGTGGGGTTGGACTTATCTCAGACCATGGGATCCACAAAGGAAGGAGGGAGAGGAGGGGATGGGTTTGTGGTGCACTGTATTGGTGTTTGGAGGATGAGATCTGTGGGGAGGAAGAAGATAAAGGAAAGGTTAAGCTTTTGGGAGAAGATCTCTACCTAGGGGTGTGGGACACATTGGTATAATTAGAAAGCTATGTGTGATGAAGACAGTTTGGAACCTGTATGGAATGGGTCCTGTTTGAAGAGGCTGTGTAGGTTGGTCATCAACATCCACTGAAGACTGAGGACTTAATACAATGGCCTGAAAACTCAGAAGCAACACTATATGTTGCCCTCATGTCTACAAGTACAGAAAGTGTCTTACCTGAGACCGCTAGTGAGACTCAGGGCTCCAAGAAGGATACCTTAATGGGGCCATGAACCCCAAGCCCCATCAATCTTCAGCAGCAAGTCCAAGAAGATCAGCCAGTGATGAATCCAATGGTGTTGAGATCTCCTGTGAGGGCAAGGAATTATAGATGGCTTACCCACTCTCTGGCAGCTGGGACAGTCACTCTTCCATTGGCACTTGAGATTGCAGAGGAGGCCGTGGATTGGGGCATTCTCTTGCCCATTGTCCTTCCTTGTTGCACTTGAAGCATGGTCCAGGAGGGCCTCAAGCAGTTCTGCCTTGTTTTGGTTTACCTGTCTTAGGAGCCCTGAGTGTCACTGCTGAAAGATCAGATCGATATTTAGCAAGTTTTTTCTATGTGTGTGTCTCTATCTCTGTTGTTGGTAACACAAAAAACCATGTTAAGGTCTCCCTGTGGGGTCTGAGGGTCAACTTTAGCCTTTTGTAGTTTCACCCAAATGTCAGGGGCACACTGAGAAATAAAATAAGAGTTAATGAGAATTGTCCCTCCATGAGAGTCTGGCTTTACATTAGTCCAACTATCAAGCATGTTAGAACATTAAATGGAACTGCTATTTTCTGTTAACCATGAGTGTTTAAACATTTGAGATGACATTTTGTAACACACCTGAATTTGCACTTTTCATTGAAGAAATTTGTGACATTGTTATACATGACAAAAATTTTTATTTAAAAAATTATCAACGGAAAGGGAACCTAATTTATGGCTAATCTGGGATAGGTCGGGTGAGAGAAAAAGGAACATGAATCTGAACTAGTCCCCTGGGACTGGCCTGTTCCTGAAGCGGGAATAGGGATTGAGGCTGAGAAAGCTGTGGAGTGGGAGGTGTTGATGGCCACCAAGCAGCCAACCACCCTGCAGACATCTGTGGGCAGTTACAGGGTGATTGACTGTAAGATGACTGTTTGTCAACATGTAACAAGTAGCCATGAGGTGGTGACTGGTCATAGGGTCCACAAGATGATAGCTGGTTACCATGGGACCGAAAACAAGATGGTGGCAAATTGTCACATGGTGGAGGATCACAAGATGTCGGCTGTTCCCTATGTGACCTGTAGCAAGATGGCTGCTGAGAACCATGTGTCATGGGATCGCAAGATGGTGGTCAGACACCATGTGGTTTGCTAGGTGGCTGAGAGACACCAAACCTAGTGCGATGAGCTGGTGGGGAAAATGGTGGTGCAAGAGAAGAGACATCTGATGGAATAGATGGCTCAGGCTGAGGGGATCGAGGAGTCTGAGACTGGGGAGAGGGAGTAAAGGATGAGTTAGAGACTGCTGGAGGGAGGAAAGGGAAGAGGATGTGACAGGAGGCTTGGGAACCTCAGATTAAGAAGGCCAAGGGGTTTGGGTTTGGGGATATGGGGGAGGGAGAGTGAAGACGGGAGGCACATGATCTAAGGGGTCTGGTGGGGAGGAAGGGAGAAAGTGAGAGACGGGTGTGTCCTCAGAGTGAAAAAGGCCTGGACAGAAGGGATTGCTGCTGACTTGCTGTTGCCGTGACAAAAGTTGCAGCATGGAGGGGGAAAAAGTCCCCCCTTTAGGCCATTGGCTGCTATTAGATTAGTTAAGTCTCCTGGTAGTAAAAGATTAGGTTTTGGGCTTTTATGGTCTTTGTAAGGTCAAGGGCACCAAGATTATGAACCAGGTGCCCCAGAGATGTGTGTTTTGGGGGACAGGAAATAGCATTCCCCATAGTGACTGAATTAGAGGTGAGCCAAGAGAACAGCCTTGCCTCAGGCTGTGAGAGCAGTAAGCCCTGCCCAAGGAACATGAAAGCTGTCCCAGGTCACACTTTTCAAAAGAGGTCATCACCTGTTTTGAAAGTGTGACAAAGATGGTCCCAACACCTGTTCTCATCGGTGTCACCAAGAGTATGAGGCAGGGTCCCATGAACCAGAGGATAAAAATTCTACCTTGGGCATCTGCCCAAGGGACATAAGAACTATTATCTTTACCCAAGGGATGGTAAGAAGTTTCCCACGTGAGCTCACAAATTTTTACGAACTGAG